>JAEPRB010000033.1:229093-263344 GCA_016758965.1 Circinella minor
ACATCATATGGATGACATTTTATCTGATCATTATAACTTAGATCAAGAATTCGATATAACGATAATTCGATATAACGATACACTTTTGGTCTGACGGGGTGTATCGTTATAGCGAGCGGTGACAGTAATTATAAAATTATAAATAATAATCCTATTATAATATGAAAATAATTAATTCATTATATATATAAAATAATAGCTTTCTTTATTACTAGTTAATTGATATATATATATACTTATCAATATGGGTTGCAAAAAAATAAAAAATAAATAAAAATATCTATGAAGGCATACGGGATTTATACCATTAGCTAGTTAGAAATGAATAAGGCAAATAATTAAAGTGATAAGTAGTAGTAAAATTTATAATTATACAAATAAAAAGAAATCTTAGATGAGTTATTACTTATCTCTATCTATAACTTGATCTCTTTAAAAGAAGATACATTATGTGTTATATGATGTCATATTTATATATATATATCTTACGATCTATGATGGGGGATTAAATATTAAGAATTTAATATTAATAGTTTATTTTTTGTCTGTTTAGTTTTTTTTTGTATACTAAAAATAAAACGGTCATTATCAACATGTCATTTTAAGTTTTACAGTAGTAGGAGAGCATAGAGCTGTTAAATGTGCTTGTATACTAGGTCTTTCTTTTATCATATATTCAGTTATATAGTAATGAGCAAGGTATTCATATGCCTCCTTTGAGTCTAATGAATAAAATTGATTGAAAAAATACTTAAATAATCACTTGGATTCTTTTTCAAAATTTTTAAGTTTAGAAACTATTTGACATAGGATTTCAAGCAAAGTTATTTAATTGCTACTGACTCGATACATGTCGACTAATACTCTTATAATGCTTTATAATAGCTAATATACACATAGATGATTGTGTAGATAAGTACTTAAAGTAGTTGTTGTCGAATCCGAAAGTTATAAATAGTTGTAACTTATTAATACAATAATCACATCATTTCTTTAATAATATTAATATACTTTTATTCTAGCAAGATAGTAAGTATAATTGATTAATAATATTGGATAATCTACCACTTACTGTGTACTACCACCAAAATAGCCTTAGAATGGGATTTCATACTCTATGTTGAAATCTATCAACTTTATCTCCAAATTGCTGAGGATATATAAATAGTTCGTATGGTTGATCTAGGTATTGAATTATTCTGCTGCTTTTGATAACTCTTAATCAAGCCATAAAATAAATTAGTCAGTTGATTTATATACAGTACCAGTAATATGTAATGTCTCGTTATAATCTTAATGTATGTTTGTAGCTAAGGAGTGTGTTAAGCCACTTGGCTATTCATTTATTGTCATGGATTTTCAAAAAGCACACACATGTGAACGGAGCGGGAAAGAAAGAAATTGAAGTTCTGCAAGTATATCGCTTTTTTATTCTTTGCTTAGTTTTTTTTTTCTTTATTTCTTCCTTCACATCAATGGCAGATTTAAGTCTACCCATCGTAAGCTTTATATTAATTTTTAACGTTATATTTTATTCTATTTTATTTACAAAGAAAACATAAGTTAACAGGTCTTGTTTTTAAATAAACATGTATAAATATAGCGCGAATTCGACATTCCTTACGAAGAAGAACTTCTTCGAAATCCATTTTCACTTCGAAGCTGGCTTCGATACGTTGATCATAAACGTACAGGTACTCTTCAAGAGCAATCATTTATCTACGAACGAGCTATCCTTGAACTTCCAGGTTCATACAAGTTATGGAAAAAATATCTCGACTTGCGACGTGAAAAATTACGTAACTTGAACCCTGTTAAGCATCAAGATCAGTTTGAAGCCATCAATAAACTTTATGAACGCGCATTAGCACTACTCAATAAGGTAAGATATATTCATCCTTTTTTGATCTAGTGTACATTGGAAAGATATTAGTAGTAGTTTTATTATTATTTATATTTGTATAACTAAAACCCACATACGCGTCTATTTTTTCAACATAATACTATAGATGCCACGCATCTGGTTAGATTATTGTGAATTCCTCATGCAACAACCATTTATTACTCGAACACGACGTACTTTTGATCGCGCTTTACGAGCCTTACCAGTAACGCAACATTCACGAATTTGGGAGTTATATTTAAAGTTTTCACAACAAGTGGGTGGCGAAACTGCTATTCGAGTATTACGAAGATATTTGAAGGTAAAAAAAAATATATATAAAAAAGTTGATAATGAAAAGAAGGACAAAATCATATTTAAAGGAAAGAAAATGAAAGTACTAACAACGTAAATAATGTATCTATATATAACTATATTATAGCTGGAGCCATCACATATTGAAGAGTACGTAGATAGTTTAAAAGATTTGGAACGATATGATGAAGCTGCTGTCAAACTTGTATCCATCGTCAATAATCATAAATTTCAATCTGTCCGTGGCAAATCACATTACCAACTTTGGCAAGATTTATGTGAATTAGTTGTCGATCACTGTCAAGATGTCACCAGTCTTCAAGTAGAACCCATTATTCGTAGCGGTATCAAACGATTCACAGATCAAGTCGGTATGCTCTATTGTCGATTAGCTATGTATTGGATTAAGATGGGTCAATTGGAAAAAGCACGTGATATATTCGAAGAAGGGATCACTACTGTTTTGACTGTTCGTGATTTTACTGCTATTTTTGATGCATATGCTGAATTTGAAGAAGAGATGATAACTACCAAGATGGAAATGGCTGCAGAACGAGAAGAATCTGGTGAAAAAGATCCTGAAGAGGATTTGGATTTAGATTTAAGATTGTTACGATTTGAACGATTAATGGATCGACGTCCCTTTTTGGTGAACGATGTATTATTACGACAAAACCCTAATAATGCATTGGAATGGGAAAAACGTGTAGCACTATGGGGAAATAACAAAGAAAAAATCGTCGAAACATATACAAAAGCAGTTCAAACGATTAATCCTAAAAAAGTCCATGGAAAATTTCAACAGTTGTATATCAAATTTGCCAAGTTCTATGAAGAAGGTGGAGATTTGGCATCTGCCAGAGCCATTTTTGATAAAGCCGTCAAGGTCAATTATAAAAATGTCAATGATCTTGCAGAAGTTTGGTGTGAATATGCAGAAATGGAAGTACGACATGATGAATTTGATAAGGCATTGGATGTAATGGCACGTGCGACTGTAACACCACGTATACCCGGTGTCAATCCCAAGGTGATTAACTTTAACGATGATACGTTACCGGTACAAGCACGTGTGTTTAAAAGTTTGACGTTATGGAGCTTTTATGTTGATTTGGAGGAAAGTGTTGGAACTGTTGAAAGTACAAAGAGTGTTTATGACAAGATAATGGATTTACGTATTGTAAATCCACAAATTGTTGTTAATTATGCCAAGTTTTTGGAAGAAAATAATTATTTCGAAGATTCATTCCGTGTCTATGAACGTGGTATTGAAATCTTTGGTTGGCCCATTGCATTCGAATTGTGGAATATTTACCTTGAGCGCTTTATGAAACGCTATGTAAGTAGTTTATTGAACAGATAGCATTATTATAAAAAAAGGAAGTAAAAAGAAAAGAAGGGTAGAAGATCTTATTAAAATATATTTTATAGGGTGGTTCCAAACTTGAGCGATCAAGAGATTTATTCGAACAAGCAATTGATAAATGTCCACCAAAATATGCAAAATCAATTTATCTTCTGTATGGTCAATTAGAGGAAGAACATGGATTAGCACGTCATGCTATGCGAATTTATGATCGAGCTACTAAAGCTGTTGCAGATGAAGATCGTTTGGAGGTAATTCCGACTGTCCTTTTCTTTTTCTTAAAAAAAGAAAGAAATATTAGTTATTTACATACACAATGATATTTCTTTTATATATTTTGTAGATGTTTAATTATTATATTGCTAAAGCCACTGCTTCTTTTGGTATTGTTGCCGCTCGTGAAATCTATGAACGTGCTATTGAAAGTTTACCAGACAAAGATGTTCGACCCATGACTCTCAAATATGCCGAATTGGAAAGAAAATTGGGTGAAATTGATCGTGCTCGTGCCATTTATGGCTATGCTTCTCAATTCTTTGATCCAAAGACACAACCTACATTTTGGCAAACATGGCATGACTTTGAAGTTCAACATGGTAATGAAGATACATTCAAGGAAATGTTACGGATTAAACGAAGTGTACAGGCTCAATACCAAAGTGCTCTATAATAAAACTATTATAATAACATTGCAAATGTAAACAAACAAAAAAATAAATTAAATAAACAAAACAAAAGCATCTTTCTATTTTTTTTTCGGTAATTTTATTCATTTGGTTAGCAAGTTAATAAATAATTTTGTTTTGTTTTAATGATCTTATCAGCAAACAATTTGTGCTATCATCACTACAATTTGCAACATAATGTAATCAACGTATCCAATTCGGGTAGCATTTGCCGGAGTGTTGGTACAGCGAGACATGTCACCATGTAAACATTACAACAAGGTACCTTAACACGATCTACTTACTTTTGAGACAATTACTTTCATTTTTTGTTAGTTATTGTTATTTTATGGGTATCTAATATTTAAACTAAATGACGATAAAGGAACCCCCAGATTTAGGAGAAACAGTAACAGTAGTACAGTTTATCATTATATTATATGATGAAATTTCGTGGCACAACTATAATGACAGATCCAAATACTAAGCTGCCAGTTCCCCTGAAAAGATCAAGTGTATTAACTCTTGGTAAAATCGGAACCGATTGTTTTTATTAGTTCTCAATAAGTAATAAGAAGAAAATATCTCATATTAAAGAGTAACTTAACCTATAATCCATTATTCACATCTTGTATATTAGATCCCATTTTATCAAGAATATATACGATTGAAATAGGCAATGGACCTTTGTTACACATACTTTTTCCCTTCTTCTTTTAGGAATTTATTCATTTCATTTTTTTTATGATAGAGACTTCTTGCTGTCAATAGTAATTATAATACTAGTATATTAATATGAAGGAAAGGAAATAGAGTACATTTATGATAGCATGAAAAAAAAAATAGCGGGTAAAATAATATACTGAAAATGGAATATAAATAAATGTATTATTATTTAAATTGCATTCAACTTAACAAGTATGAAAGCGCGCACTTGTTTCCTATTATCATAGTCATCATATGATAATAAAGAAGCGAATAAATTTGGTTGTTGAATAGATCGACAATAAAATTGAGATAAAATATTAAAGTTATAGAACGTTTGTTTGATTAGATTCTTTTCTTTTTTACTAATTAAGAAAAACCTCTCTCTCTTTTCTTTTAATTGTTATTCCCTTCTCTTATCATATCCGTACCTTCATTGTTTTCAATGCTACTAGTATTCCTACTACTGGTTGTACTAGAAGGGCTTGTAGCAATTATAGTAGCAGCCATTTCTTCATCCGGTCCTTCTGAAATCCCTTGTTGTCGTGCAAGTTTTGCCCAAACTTAAATAATATTTACAGTTTTGTATACAATTTAGTTAAGGCTTGTGTTTATTTGTCATTACTTTATCGTTACCATAAAAAAGAAAATTATAAGAAAAGATAACGTACTTAAACCACATGCGTTACATAAGGTTCGTGGACCCATTGGACCTTTCCGCCACTCTGGCGTTTCAGTACTAATTATATAATATCCATCACAAGTCAGTTTGTTAAAAGATAAGGATCCTTTTTATTTCTTAATGTTCGCCATCTCATAGAAAGTATGTACTTTACCTCTGACACGAATGACACTGTTTTGTTGTATTTGCTGAATGTTCCTACATATAGTATAAAAACAGCACACTTATGTTATTACATATTATTGTAATTATATATATATATAAATTACCCTGGCTCGTTTCGGTTGTTGTTGTCGCTGTAATTGCTGTGAAGTTAAAGATTTTGGTGTTGGAGAAGGTGAAGAAGGTGAAGACGATAGTATTGTTTGTTGCTGTTGCTGTGAGTGATAATGATCTAAATTTGCAGTTGTATTTGTTATTGGCGAGCTGAAGTTGGGTGACGTATTAGAACTTATAATAGTTTTACTATTATTATGAGTAGTGTTTATGTTTGAGAACCTTTGCTCTTTTTCTAACCATTGTTCTTTTGCATCATCTAAGGTATGTAACATTCTTTTTGTTGTATCAATAAGGGCATCAATATGAGGTAATTCGTCATGTTTGGTATGGGTTGTTAAAGTATCACTGATTTTACGAGAACAAGTATAAACCTAGTTTTATATTATAAATGTGTGCTTTAGTATATTTTATGCGAAAAAATTAATTCTTTTATATGAAAAGAAAGGGGCGAGAAAGAGGAAGGAGAAATATCGAGTCCAGGAGAAAGATAAGTTTTCTTTTTAATTTTTAATTACCAAATTCATATCTTGTTCAACACGTTCCTTATTTATTCTTCTTGATCTTGGCTGACTTTCGTATTGTTGTTGTTCTACTTCTCGATCATCCCTGTACCGCCTTGTTAAATATGTAAAACAATTGATAAAGTGTCAAAAAGGAGAAAAAGAAAAAAAAAAGGGGGAGGGAAAGAAGCATGAGCAACTTTAGTAAACCCCCTTCACATGACAGGTTGATATATGAATTATGAGCTTTATAGAATAATCTAGTTTTTTTTGTTACCTGACAGGACGGTGATGGTAATATTGTTGTTGTTGTTGTTGTTGGAAACGCGTTGTTGTTGGTGACAACGATGACGACGAAGAAGTTTTTCCATTGATATTATCTCGAGATGATGGTTCTATTATCATGATAATATTAGGCACAAAATGAAAACAAAAAATTGAAGGAAAAGAAGAAAAAAACAAAAAAAAAAGTAAAACAAAAAGGAAGAAGACAGAAAAAAAGAAAAAACGAGAAGTTAAGAGAACAAAGAAAATGCGTTTTGCGTTGGGTAACACCAGCAATCAAATTATAAAACCTTTTTTTTTTATTTATTTTACCATACTTGTGTAAACACCCACCCACTCACACTATACCCTTGAAATTGTGTAATTTTAACAAACAAGTAATATATCAAGTATTACTTTAAAAGAATATCGTAATAGTGAAAATGATTGCCATTGATATTAATATTAATATTAATATTATTATTTTTACTTTTTATATTGTGATCTGCGTTGTCTTACTAAAGAACTCCTTTCTTCATGTGTTTTTACTAATGGCACTCAAAAGTTTTAGTTTGGTGATATTTCACGATAAGAATAAATTGACAACTCATTCGGTAAGCTATCCGACACGCCCAAAGCTGCCATGCGACAAAACAAGATTTCGGAGTAACATTCTCATAACTTGTCTCCCAAAAAAGTTTTTTTTTTTGACTTCGTGTGTTACAGACTTTCTTTTTTTTTTTTTTTTTTTTTTTTGAAACAAACTTAATAAAAAACCATAATGGCAAAATTCGTGGTAGATCACATGGAAGACGGCATGCACGAATGGTGTGTGTTAGAATATAAACACATGATTTCAGTTGTAGGAAAAGAAAATATGCATTTCTCTTCCTTATCCGATGCTTGTTTAGCTAGCATGCCTGAAGAATTGAAAGAAGCTTATTGTCATAAAGAAAATGTATTGAATTTACCCGGTGTTGATCCCAAAGATGTTTGTCTTTTAGATCCTTCTGCTACTGAACCTTTGAAGCCTGAGGATGGTGACACTTTTAAATACTTTTTATTTGGCGGTATTTTGGGCGACGATCCACCAAGAGGTAAATAAATGATATAAAAATTTTTATGCATTTTTAATGTAACGCGCTAATAATTATAATATTAAATTATTATTAGATCGTACCAAAGAATTGCGTAAGCTTGGATTCGCTAATAGACATTTAGGTCCTGTTCAAATGTCAACAGATACTGCTGTTAATGTTACTAAGCATGTTGTTGATAATAAAGGTAATTGTTTTTTTTGGGGTTGTCATGGTAATAGAGTATTGTTGTTAAGGGGAAACATAAAGGATGGAATACTCATCATTTTGGGTGTGACAATATAGTTCCCTTGGATCAAGTACCTTATATTGATGGTCCTGAAGTATTCTTTTCAAAACATGAATCTGTTAACATGCCATTCCGTTATATTGCTGAAACCAAAGAAATCATCACTAAATCTGGTGAAAAGAAGTCTATTCGTAAACCCATTATGCCACCTGGTATGTTGGAGCTTTTGAAAAAGGATAGTGAACAATCATTAGACTTTTAATATTGTCGTTCCTTCTTTCCCGCAATCCACCATTTTTTCGTTATAGTCTATTATTTTTAATTTTTAAGTTTTTTTCCATGTAATAATCATCTTCACTATTGTTATTATTATTTTTTTTTATACTTTTATTATTTGAAAGAAAAAAAAAGTTTCATTGTACAGTACATAAAATAATATATTCCACACACCTATAAATATACAAACGTATTATTATAATCTATTTAAAAAAGCATACCATGACGCTAACTGGTAGAGGAAAGTGTAAAGTGGCATAAATTAAAAGAGCGGAAGACGGAGCAACGCGAGCTTTTTTTGTTTTTTACTTTATAATTTCTACTTTGCTTCCTAAAATATATTAATTATATATTCTTATATACATAACTAATATGAGGGCCATTCAAATATATTTAAACAACATAAATCAACAAACTTATTCAGAAAATGGTCAAAGATTGGCACACTTATTGTCGCTATCGCATTCACACGTCGAGAGTTTACTTGGATTGGACTTAAATGTAAGCTATAGAATTTTATATACTCTTTTTTTACGCATACACCAAGCTAAACACAATGAGAGAACTGTATATAGTTGTCATTAGTTTACATGAAATACTTATAAAGCAACTAACGGTGTTCTTTATTCTGTTTGACAAAAAAAAGCTTAATTCTATTGATAGTCTTTGTAGTAATACTTGTATGTCACCATGGGACGATGTTACTGCGTTACATTTACGAACAATGATTTATCAATCTCAAAATAAACATGCTTTAGCCTTTCAAGCACAAAAAGAACTAGTACAGTAAGTAATTCTTTTTCTTTCTGTAGAATATTTTACATGTGTGAATTGTAAATTGAATTGGGAAGGAAAAAAAAAGAAAAAAAAAAGTAGTACTAGATCAAGAATTCATTTATTAATATTATTATCTAGAGTATTTCAAAGAGCCATGTCAAACCTTACACGGTGGTGTTTACCAGTTTTATATGTTTTGAATAATGAATTACGAGCACTTGCTCGAGAGGTATATCTCATATATGTTTGGATCACATCATAAATATAAATATATATACATAGATGTAGCTAATATACTTTTAATATTGTTAATAGGCTGATTTACATACTAAAATAACATTAGCTGATGAGGAAGAAGGGGGTGGAACAGGAGAAGAAACAACACAACGAAAAAAATTAGAGGAGGCAGCTAATGTGATGAGTAAATCATTTACACTTTGTATCACAGATAGGAATCTAGGACATTCATCTAAAAAATTTGGAACGTATCGTATGGTTGGTCTACTTTTTCGAACTTATTTTCAGGTAATATCATTGTATGTGTACGCATGTGTGTATATAATCGTGGATGATTGAAAGGAAAAAAAAGAAGGTCTAATATAAATATCTCTAGTTAAAACAACAAAATCTTTGTAAAAATATTTTACGAGCTGTTCGAGCAGCAGATTTACCAGAAATTGATGAATTCCCTAAATGTGATCGTGTTACTTTTCGTTATTATCTTGGTCGCTTATACTTTTTACAAGAAGAGTATAGCAAAGCTGAACATGAATTAGATTTAGCATTCCGTGAATGTTCTAATACAAGTAGAAAAAACAAAGAGTATGTATATATATATATCTTTTTGGAAAAGGAGAGAAAAGGAAATACATAGCTAAAAAGATAGATGGATTGGGAAAGATGACAAAATTAATCCATATATATTGGTTAGATTGATATTGCAAACACTTTTACCTATACGGTTAATGAGAGGTGTTATGCCAAGTAATGCGTTATTACAACGATTTCCGAAAATCAATAACATATATTCAAAGATTGTAATTGCCATTAAAACTGGTAATATCAATGTTTTCATACAACAATTACAACATGTAGATCATATATTATTTCGTCAAGGAACTTATTTAGCTGTAGAAAAGGCACAAAATATTGCAATGAGACAATTATTTCGTAAAGTGTAAGTTTGAATCAGTATTAATATAAGTGCTAGTTTTATCCGTAGAAAAAAGAAACAGAAGAAAAAAGAAAGATCGTTGATCCTTTTTTTGTTTTTTATATATTTTTTTTTCTAGATATATACAAGGTGGATGTAATCCCCGTATACCTATAACTGTGTTTCAAGCAGCATTAAAAGTATCTGGAATGGACGTGGATTTAGCAGAAACTGAATGGATGTTAGCAAACATGATTTACAAGGTATCAAAAAAAAGGGTGTTAGGGTCGTCATGGGAAAAATAAGAAGGAAGAATAAAAAAAAAATTAATTTTATGATTTTTTATTTTTTATATAGGGTTATATGAAGGCATATTTGTCTCATGAAAAAATGTTTGCAGTTCTTAGTAAGACAGCCCCATTCCCTAAAGTATCCAGTATTCCTTTACAAACTATAATTCAGTAATAATAATGACAATAAAAAGATCGTGCAGATTTTTATAATATTACATCTATTGTTTGTTCAATCTCATGTTTTGTTTATCATTGCTCAAATACGTCTACTATATCTTTCTATTATATAATGATCGTTTAGGTGGCAAAAACTTGCTCTTGACCCATTCTCCCCCCGTTTGACCTGTTTATTTTCAGCAACAGTTATTCTGTTCATATTGGTATTTTGGTATTAGGACTTAATTTACGTTGAAATTAAAAGTACCATGTTTATTTTTATAAGAATAGAAACCTTAAATACGATTGAGGGATTTAGACTGTTTGAAAACGTAACCTGTAAGACCTATTTATTATTATTAATTGTTCAATGTAGTTTTGTTAAGCTAGATTCAAGATAGTAACTGTCCATTAGTTTATTTAGACATATAACCATTTTTCGGTCCATGATAACTCATGTTTTTGCTTTTTTTTTTATATATAATGGTAACATGGTTCGCCTTCCTACTTATCAGAAATATTGTTGGAGCTCGTTTTATAGTTTCCAGAATATGCATTATAAAGATGGCAGTTATATTTACAAGGTGCATATTATACTCTAAAATCAATTGATGTATACCAAACTTTCTATCTTAAAACTGGGTAATATCCGATCATAAGAAATGTTTTGCCACGTAGCATGTAATACGCCTTTATCTCCCGTTCGGGAAATAATTATCTTCAAACATATATAACAACTTCATTTACTCCCTATTATTGTTAATCACATAGAAACAAACAATTATAAAAAATCTGAACCCATCCTTTTTTTTCTTTCTACATAATTATTTTTGTTTCTTCTCAATTCTATTATCTACAGGAATGGATTTTTTTACAATTAATTCTTTCATACCTATCAATGATTTTATTATACCAGTAGTAATCTTACCAGGAATAATTGCAGCAGTTTGGTATATTATCAAATGGATATTCTTTTTCGAATCCCACTTTTCAAAACAAAGAAAGTTCATTAGGAATATCCCTGTACCAAAAGGAAGAATTCCGTATTTTGGTATGTTATCAACATTTATGAGCTAAACGGAAGGAAGAAGAAGAAAAAATTATTCATATTCTTATCATATCATTTTATTATACTTTATGTCTCTAAACAAATAAAAATATAAATTGTTATCATTTACTTGTAGGTCACTTATTTGCATTAATGCAGTCTATCACTGTCCAGACTGCAATTTGGCAGAAAGAATTAGGTACATATTATATATATATAGCATTTGCAACCTAATAGTAGCAAAGTAAACTGTTATCAGCTTTAACATTATGTTCTTCAAATAAACATTAGTAAAAATGCTTATACTATCACATAATACTTTGTACATGGAAAAAAAGATCTATACTAATATGTACTATTATTAGGTCCCATCATGAAAATATATGTTGGTGTACAACCTTGGTTAGTAATTGGCGATCCATATTTAGCACATGAAATACTTGCTGTCAATGGTAATATTACCTCCAATCGTCCATATTTGACATTTTCGCATAAATTCTATGCTCCAAATCAGCGAGGAGTTCTGTTCCCAAATCCAAATAATAATTGGAAAAAAACTCGCGCCGCAGGTAAAAATAAAAATTAACGATTAGACTGATTAATAGATGTGTTCCTTACAATTATAAATATGATATTATTAATAATTAAACGATATGATTGACGAAAATAGTTTTACGAATGTTTTCTTCTAAAGCCACTGCACTCGAGCGATTTCGTATTCATGAACTAGAAGCAGATGCACTAATTAATCGTATATTAACATCAACTGCTAAAAATAGCGAAAAAAATGGAATCGACTTATTACCTGAATTTCAACTTGTATTTGCAAATGTGATTCTTACTCTTGTCTATAGCAAACGAGTATCATCCATTGATGACCCTATATTTAAAACCCTTGCATCTATCATGACCCACGGGTTAGATAATGTGGATATCAAAAAAGAACTTAAAGTATTTCTACCCATATTCTCAATTCTTGATTATATTTTCTCTCACTCAGGAATGAAATGGTGTGTTCAAGATCTTGCCAATCCTTTATATTTGCGACTGATCAAGGAAGCATTAGAAAATGGCGACTCAAATTGTTTTGTTAAGCAATTAAAGCAAATGCAACATGTGGATGATGATGAGCTATTAGTCACGGTGAGCGATTTAGCAATAGCAGGGACTGATACACCAGCCATTGAACTCATGTGGACAATACTGATTTTATGTCGTTATCAAGATGCACAACGAGTTTTACGAGATGAAGTAGATACGTTCATTGTTAAACATAAAAGGCTGCCTGCATTTAATGACCGTGAAGAATTACCACATTTGATATCGACACAAAAAGAATGTATGCGTTATCGACCACCCATATTTTTTGGTTTGACACATGAAACTTCGAAAGATTGTAAGTAAACAAAATAATAATAATATAATTCTACTACTACTACTACTACTACTACTACTATTATTATTATTATGTATGAAAAAGTGTGATATTTTTTCTTTTTTATATTATTATTACAGAATAATTAATTGTGCATACATATATATATATATATATAGTAACATGTCGTGGTTATTTTATCCCGCAAGGAACTGTTATTGCTAGTAACATGCGAGGAATGCATATGAATCCTGATATTTATGAAGAGCCAGAGAAATTTATACAAGATCGCTTTACTCACAAGTCAAATAAGCCCTTGTCTGCGCTTGCCAATGGTCCTATTCAAGAAAGAGATCAGTTTAGTTATGGATGGGGCAGGTAAAACTAAAAAGATTTTTTTCTACTGTTTTGATAATATGAATAATAGATATTTAAGGGTAATAATGATCATTTTTCTTTTTCTTTTTTCAATAATTAAAGACGGTTATGTCCTGGTGCGCATTTGGTAAATAACAAAAAAAAAAAGAAATATAATAAGACGTAATTTTGTATGCTTATCAATTTCTTTAATGGAGAACATAAATTTATTTAATTTATTATATTAGGCCGAGGTACAAATCTTTACTGTCTTGGTTCGCCTAGTCGCAAAATTAAAAATAGAACCAAAAGTTGATCGACATGGAAATACATTTTTTCCGGACCTTGACAAGCATCAAGAAACTGGTGTTATGGTGATGCCTACAGATCGTATTGTTCGTATAGTTAAACGTGAGGATGCTTTACTCTGATGTAATAGGTTTATATTACTGTTTTTTTTCGGCATTGATTTTCTAGATATTTAGTTGTGGTTTTTTTTCTGGTCTACTCTTAAATAGTTAACGAGGCTGTATAATATTACTATACAGGATTTTGCACTCATTTCCGGACACAACCCCCATTTTTTCCGCTTATGAGAGTAATTTTTTTCGCTAATGATATGTGATTTTTTTGCTTATAATGGCAATTTTTTTTTGCTTATGATATGCTATATTTTCGCTTATAATGGCGGTGTTTTTCGCTTATGGTAGCATTAATCTTCGCTTATGATATGTGATATTTTTCGTTTATAATACGTATATAATTTTCTTACTTATGAGGTCTAAGAGATTTACTTGTGAAGATTAGAGATGTACACAAATCATAGGGGGAGTTTTTCACGACTAGTATCATTTTTTTTTTGTATTTGCTGCACCTGCTTTTATGGGATTAATAAAGTATTACCTATCATAAACAAAAATTAATGCTAACATAAGCGAAAATATAGCGTAACATAAGCAAAAAAAACTGCCATCATAAGCGAACAAAATCACATATCATTAGCGAAAAAAATAACTCTTATAAGCGAAAAAATTAAGGGTTGTGTCTGGAAATGGGTGTAAAATCCTATACATACCTTTATATGGAAACTCGTTTTACTGTTACAATTTATTCGTTATCTTACCTATTAGTAGAAAAAATATAGATTTATATGTTTATACTACTATTATGTTTATAGTTAAGATAACGCTATAATTAAAGTAGGTGTCGACAATATTTTATATTGCACATAGTATGAATGATTGTTGCGAATAAAAACCTTTAAATAGCCAATATTTTTAACAGGGTTGAAAGTCAACAAGCAGTGGTATAGCCAATAAGGCACAATAACTTTTAAAAATAAACTTTATATTATTATCATTATGTCTATGCTACAGAGAAACTTTAAAAAAAGCAAAACTAAATAATATTTATATGGAGATAATTATTATTTTTTAATGAAAATCGTTTTTTTTAATGAAGATCCCTTTTTAATTTTTCTGTATACCAGAGAAGATCTCTATTCAATATGTATAACCAGCTTATATTTTCTCTTTTTGATTAATAGACATATGCACTACTAGTAAAACTTTTTTAAAAGTCGCTCATAGATATACTAGTAATCTTTCTTAGATTAAAAAAGGATTGTGAGCTTGTATTTATTTTTTACCGTTAACTTCACTTTAAATTTAGTTAAAGTAATGACAGTATAAAATTTTGCATGATGAAGATTCTAATTAAACCCATTATAAAATATTATATATTCTAGACCTGTCTCGTTAACAATAAGGCCGGTTACTATATATCTTATCAGATATTACAAGCATTATTACGTATATCAATAATTACGACCTATCTAATATTTCTAACTCCTGTCAAAAAATGTTATGTTGAATTCATCATTAGCATTTCACATTACTTATTGGATAAATATATATCATTAAACTTTGTAAGTTAATAATAATTTTCAATTTATACCGCCCCAAAATATAAGATCAACATTCCGAATTCTTTTTTAAGTTTCTATCTGTCTTGCTTACTAAATCATAAGCTTTCCGCTCTTGATACAACTAGCTATAAACTAATGGAGAGTCTAAAGACAGATTTGGTAAGAGCCATTTAGAAAGATAACTGTCTTTAGTAGTAAGCTCAAGAATTAAAGATGAGCATGGTGAAGTAAGCTTAGCATTGTGTGTACAAGCACATATACAACTTCAAATTCAAAGAAGCGTTTTTTGGTTCTGCCTAATGATTGTCACACATGGGTTTAAATAGCAGGATTCATACTTTTTTTTTCCCTGTAGAACTTTTCAATTTATATTTAATAATCAGTAATGAAAATCAAAATCAAAAGAATCATGTATATATGTATACATATTTATAGTTCATTCATATTATTACTTTTTTACTTGCTTTGGTCCTTGATTTGTTTATCAACTTTTATAGACTAATCTATCCTTCAGCTATTACTCAAAAGTTTTTATATTCCTCAAGAAATAATTTATTTCGATTCATTTCTGTAAAAAAAAATCTCATTTTTTTTTCTTTCAGTTCGTGTGATATATATAGAAAAGTTGGTAAAGTATTGCACAGCTCAAAAGAAAATGAGACATTGAAGTTTGTGTGTCCTAATACTTTAATTGGTAAATATGGGATTTCTAAACAGGATACATATCTCTTTATTTTCGGATGATTTCTCTAGTAATCTCCGAGAAAGTATAAGGTTTTTTAAGGGACAAACTGTAACACATTGTAACTAGCTTTTTAATACTGCATTTGGTATTGTTCTTTGGGGTATTGTACTTTTTTATTTTTATTTTTATTGCTGACTTTTATTTGTCTCAGAGATTTTCTTTAAAAAGAATGAACATAAGAAAATGATTTGAACTTCAAAAAAAGTAAAGCAATTTTGTTGGGGCAAAAGTAAAAAGACAGTGGGAAGTTAATAAAATTTTTATTAACCTATAACAATAACGATGACCTTTTGTCTTTCTCTTCTTTTAACTTGAACAAATATATATATATATCCCTTTTTTTTCATTTTTAAATCATATCAGCTCAACCAACTTTCTTATAAAAGGGAGTTGAACAAAAGTCGGATTTGAATTTTTTTTTTTTTGAGAGAACCCAAAAAAAAGGTGGTATGTGCGTTAAATGATGGGTACGTGCACACAAAAACAAGCAATAAAACTCAACAGTTACTACATTAGCAACAGACTAATAATATATTATATGTTAAAAAAATAGCAATTCCGATAATCGATCACCGGGACGAATTGTACTTATTCGTAGTGTGTGAAAGTGTTACACTATTCATGGAAAAAGGAGTTGCTTTATAAGAAGGAGATCAATGATAAGGGCTAGCCCATCAAAAAGTATTCGTTGGGTGATTATTATGATTGTTTTAGCAATGCATCAGAAAAGGGCTTCTTTCGCTGTTGATAACATTTAAACGCGTTTTTTCTGCTGTAATTTTTCCCATCTGCTCTTTCTCTTTTATCTCATTCTTTTATTTTATTTTTATTTTGCTTTCCGCGCTCATTCTTCTTGCTTTCTTCTTCTTTTTTTTTTTTTTTTTTTTATACCCCAACAAAAAAAAATAGTTCACATATTATCTCAAGAACAAAGAATGCCTCAACGAGACGTATATAATCCACTTTTATTTGAAATTGCTTGGGAGGTTGCTAACAAAGGTAAAAACAATTTTCAAAGATTTAGTACTTATATCAAAATTATATATCACATTTCGTTGTTTTTAAAGTTCGTTATGTAAATTTTTTTTTGTCTATCTGTCTATATATATATATATTTTTAAAAAAGTGGGGGGTATTTATACCGTCATCAAAACCAAGGTACCAGTAACAGTACATGAATTCGGTGATCGATACTGTTTAATTGGTCCTTTATCAACGGGAGCGACGATGGAAGTCGAACAGCTTGAGCCTCCAGCCGGGAATATCCGTGATACTTTGGATGGTATGGAAGCTCAAGGTGTAAGCTATCTTTTCGGTCGATGGTTAGTAGAAGGTGCTCCTTATGTCTTATTGTTTGATACAAATAGTGTAAACAATCGACTGGATGAATGGAAGGGCGATCTTTGGACATCGGCAGGCATCCCGAGCCCAACTCATGATCACGAGATGAACAACTCGATCTTGTTTGGTTATCTTGTTGCGTGGTTTCTTGGTGATCTTGCTCCAAAGGTATGTGCTAAAATATTAATATAGTTTCTTCTCTTATCAATATTATTATTATTATTATTGTCACCCATCCGAAAAGTTAAATCCAAACAAAAAAAATACCCACAACACTTTCTTTTATTATGAATTATGTTGATCGGGCGGATAATAATAATAAGAGTGAGAAGAAAGAATTAAAAAAAATATTCTTATGGGGTTGGGGGCAGGAGGGTGGGAAGGCAAAACAAAACAAAAAACAGAATAGTACATAAAAATAAGAAAAAAGAGAATATACAATATATTGAGAAATATGTCGAAAAAAAAATACTTACATATGATTACTCTTTCTTATCTCTATTTTTTTTCTCATACACTATAAAGTACAATGCCGATCCAGATAGTTCATCCTCTGCAATGGTTCGTAGTCCCACTATTATTGCACATTTCCATGAATGGTTAGCTGGTGTTGCTATTCCACTGTGCAAAAGTCGTCGAATAGACCTGACCACTATCTTTACCACTCACGCCACTTTACTTGGTAGATATCTATGTGCAGGTTCTGCAGATTTCTATAACAATTTACGCAATTTTGATGTTGACAAGGAAGCAGGGGATCGTGGTATTTATCACCGCTATTGCATTGAACGTGCTGCTGCTCACTGTTCCGATGTATTTACCACTGTTAGTCATATCACTGCTTATGAAAGTGAACACTTATTGAAACGTAAACCAGGTAATTTAAGTTTCTTAATAACTTTTTTCTTCTTCTTTTTTTCTTCTTCTGGCTTTGCTGATGATAAGAGTTATTATTTTCTGTATGTTATTAGATGGTGTATTACCCAATGGTCTTAATGTCGTCAAGTTCTCCGCTGTACATGAGTTCCAAAATAAACATGCATTAAATAAACAAAAAATCAATGATTTTGTACGAGGTCATTTTTATGGTCATTATGATTTTGATCTTGAAAACACTGTTTATTTTTTTACGGCGGGTCGATATGAATATCAAAACAAAGGTGTTGATATGTTGTTGGAATCACTTGCACGTGAGTTATCTATTTTTTCTTCTGATTAATTTGTTATTGGGGTAAAAAGAAGAAAAACCATATCGGATTTTTATTCTTGGATCATAAAAAAAGTTCACTAAAAAAACATGTTTTCTTATTGTTATTATTTATCTATGTTGTAATACAATAGGTCTTAATTACCGGTTAAAAGCTGCTCGATCCAATACAACAGTTGTAGCTTTTGTAGTCATGCCAGCCGCTACACATTCATTTAATGTTGAAGCACTCAAAGGTCAAGCAGTTACAAAACAGCTTCGTGAAACTGTCAATGATGTACAAGATAGAATTGGTCGAAAGATATACGAAAAAGCACTGAGGTAAAAAAAAAAAATTACATGTATTTTAAGGATAATGGGACAATATACACAAAGACACAAATGGAAAGATCTTGAAGAAATTTAATGTACATAAAAATACAATATCGTAATTTTTATAGAGGCGAAGAATTAAATCCAGAAGATTGGTTATCAGATGAAGATAAAGTTTTATTGAAACGACGTATGTTTGCTTTGAAACGATCAACACTTCCTCCCATTGTTACTCATAACATGGTTGACGATAACTCCGATTCTATTATTGATCATTTACGTCGTTTGCAATTATATAACAAGTCTGAGGATCGCGTCAAAATCATCTTCCATCCCGAGTTTTTAAATGCAAACAATCCATTGTTGGGTCTTGATTATGAAGACTTTGTACGTGGTTGTCACTTGGGAGTTTTCCCATCATACTACGAACCATGGGGCTACACACCTGCTGAATGTACCGTTATGGGGGTGCCTTCAGTTACTACAAAGTAAAGTATAACCCCTCTTATCTTTATTAATATATTAGCGTCTAACAATATTAATGTATATATATTATTATTATTAGTTTATCAGGCTTTGGTTGTTTTATGGATGAGAATATTGAAAACTGTGAAGATTATGGTATTTATATTGTTGATCGTCGACTTAAATCCGTTGATGAATCCATTGAGCAATTATGTGATTTTATGTTCCGATTCTGTTCCAAGACACGTCGACAACGTATCAATCAACGTAATCGTACGGAACGATTATCAGATCTATTGGATTGGAAACGTATGGGATTGGAATACATGAAGGCCCGTCAATTGGCCTTAAGACGTGTTTATCCAGATTCTTTCTTGGATGATGATGAAGAAGATGAAGAAGATATGATGCCTATACCCATGAAAATACCTAAACCTCTTTCTGCTCCTGCAAGTCCTCGGTTGCGCCGTCAATTAAATGGATATTTTGACCAAGATGAAGAAGAGGAAGAAGAAGAAGAAGACAGAGCACCTATTCGATTAAGAAAGGAATTTCCAGCTTTACGTGGACGAGGCGGTGAAGGGTCTCGTGAAGAAGAATTACTCAGAGAAGGTGATATTGCTACATTGAATAAATTAACTTTGGAGGATAAAAAACAGCGTCCGACGCATTAATATATCAATCTATCTATTTTTTAACATCCTCTTTTCTTTTATTCTTTCTTTTTCCTTCTATTTCTGTTTCTTATCCACCTTTTTTTTTTTAAGAAAAAGTAAAATAAAATAAAAATGCCTATTCCCATTACTGTTTTTACAGGATTCCTTGGTAGTGGTAACTATTCTATTCTTATTATCTATTGTTCCATTACATACACACATATACATATTTTTAATAACTATTGTATGTAAGGCAAGACAACGACTATTTTATCTTTATTGAAGCAATTGCCTGCTGAATATAATGCTTGTCTTTTGAAGAATGAATTCGGTGACAATGCAGGTAAGCCCAGAAAAAATCCTTTTCGTGCCTACCACGTCAAAGTTTAAAGAAAAAACAGAAGAAGGAAAATTTAACATTTATATGAAACTCATTTAGTCGACAGTCAATTAGCCAAAGAAACAAATATTGGTGTTCAAGAAATGGTCAATGGGTGTTTATGTTGTGTTTTAGTAGGTCAAATGAAGCTGGCCTTACAAGAACTTAAAGGTAGAGTATTTTAATTTTTATGTGTATCAGAGAAACATTCTTCTTTTTTTATGTTGTTATGTTACATCTTTGTTTCTAAGGCGACACGTTTTACTAAAAAAAATCTGACGATTTTATTTATATAAATATTAGAAAAATACAACCCGGATAGAATTATCATTGAGACCAGGTAAAGTGTTGGGAAGAGAATAAGGATGTGATTCATATTTGTATACAATTTATTATATAAAATTTCTTATGTATCTCTTTTTGTGGTGATGGGACATATATATATATATATATATATATATATATATATATATATATAGTGGATCAGCTTTTCCTGGTAAGTAAAGTTGGACTAAAAAAAAATGGAATACTTTTTGAGTAAATGAAAATAAAATAGTGGACTAATATATGATGGGTTATTAGCACCTATTGCTTGGCAGATTCGCGAGATGGAAAATGAAGGATTTGTATTGGATTCCATAGTCACTGTCATTGATTGTCAGAATTTTATGGGATACGAAGACACGAGTTATACTGCTAAATTACAAGCTCAGTATACAGACGTTATTCTTCTCAACAAGCATGAGCAGGTAAAAAAAAAGTCATTCTTAACCCAAAAGGATAATGTATATTAAACCCGACAATTCTCTTTAAAAAAAATTATTATATGACAAAAAAAAAAAAAGGTCTCTGAACGAGATTTAGATCTTGTCATTGATCATGTAAACGAACTCAATACCGATACACCTAAAGTAAAATGTGGCGAAAATGGTATTTCACCTGATTTAATTTTTGGTTTGGATACGCAACTATTCTCGGTCGCATACAACAAGACACATAAATTAGAAGAAAATATTTTTGATCCAAAACACCAAGAAAACGAAGTTGATTTAATTCAAGTAATTCAATCTCGCCAAGAAACCTCTTTATCAAAAGAGCAATTGATTCAGTTCTTGGATACGATGCCTAAAGATGATATTTATCGTATCAAAGGATTTATCAGATTGGATCAAGATAATCAATTATATATATTAAATCACGCATTTGGTCGTCACACATTGACTCGTGTTGAACATCAAGAAACCATGGATGAAACAAAGGATGTACAAACTAGAATTACTGTCATGGGTCAGGATTTAAGAATGTATATGGATAAAGTCAAAAAGGGTCTTTTGAATGGAAATGATGGCGAAGTTACTTTGACAAAGGCTCATCGACATTAAAAAGCTATTACAAACAAAATTATAGATATATCCAAAAACATAAAGAAATAAATAAAGCAACCTTGTGTATATGTAAATTAAAAATAAATAAATTATATTATGTTATATATATATGATGAATGAGCAAAAAAAAAAGAAAGTACTATAAGAGGGAATATATGCCAAAAAGAAAGAAATAAGTGAAGAAAATGTCACATATTAGATGTAAAAATGGGCCGATGGATGAAGAAAATTATATATGATTTGCAAATGTATAAAGTGGAAGGAAGGGAAAAAAAAGGATTTTTAATCTTTTAGAGGGGGGATGGTTTTTTTTTTTTTTGGTTCCTATGCGAATTCGGGATTTTTTTTAGTATAACGAAGCTGCTACTTGTTGTTGTTGCTGCTGTTCAGGTTCAGCAGCACGACGAGCAGTAATTGCTTCTCGAACACCTTCAATCAAAGTATCAACACCTTTACGATCAACTTGGTGATGAAGTACAATACGAGATTTGTTTCTTTGACCACCAATAACAATATTTTTCCGCAACAAAGTAGGAATAAGATCTTCTTGAACATCTAAACCAACCGAAGCAGTATCAATCAATACCATGTTGGTATGTACTGGTACTTGTAATTGAATACCCATGCTTGTTAATTGATCTGAAAGATACTTGGCCAATTTGTGTGTTTCTGGCATCGTAGGAACTACGTTTTCAATACAATGCTTTGCAACTGCTGCCAAAGGACCGACTTGACGCCAACCACCACCAAATAATTTACGTAAATGACGAGCACGGTCAATAAAAGTATGGTCACCAACCAAAATGGAACCGACGGGAGCACCGACACCCTTGGACAAACATAACGACATGGAATCAAATTGAGCACCATATTCATGCATGGGAACACCGGATTGAATATGAGCATTCCAAAGTCTTGCACCATCCAAATGCATAGCAAGACCACGGCTACGAGCAAGCTCGGAAATCTTACGGATTTCATCAATAGGCATGACCAAACCACTTAATGTGTTTTCCAAGGAAACAACGCGAGTAGGAGCAGTATGGATATCAGCTTCAATCAGATTGCCTTCAATTTCGTCAGCAGTAACATGGATACCATTACGACAGATGACAGGACTTACGGAGGCTCTTGAATGGAATGCAATACCACCTATTAAATGATTAAAGAAAGACAATGGTTCAACTAGGTTAGTATATAATACCAGAGATTGTGGCCTTTCTTTTTTTTTCCCCTACATACCAGCTTCCCAGAGAAAAACATGAGAACGAGCATCACACACTACTGAATGTGGTGGATTGGAAAGATGAGTACGTAAACCAAGCTAAAAAATTGTAAACAAAAACTATTAGTTTTGCAATTGGAAAAAAAAAATAACAAATTTCCGTGTCAATGAAAAGTAAATATTTATCTTTTTTTTTTTTTTTTTTACCTGATTAGTCATAGTTCCTGAGGCACAAAAAAGAGCGGCTTCATGTCCACATAAATTGGCCATATATTCTTCAAGTTCCTTAACACTACGGTCTTCCTATAAAAAATAGACACATATTGAAAAACCAAGATAAAAGGAAAATGTTAATATCTTTTTTCTTCTTTTCCCCCCTCCTCATCCTCTCAATTTTTTTTATGCATGCATTAAGAAAAGAACAATAAACGTAATTTGAAAGGTTACACTATACCTGGAATACATCATCACCACGAGAAGCAGCCTTCATAACATCAAACATTTCATCTGTAGGAGCAGTAACAGTATCACTACGGAAATCATATACTTTGGCGTTAGGATCTGCTTGTAACGAAGGATGGGTTTGATCATTGTTCAAATTATTTTGAATATAAAGTCTTGAAGCACCGGTAGTCGAAAACGAACGACGCACAGGCATCATTCGCAAGGTAGTCAAACGCATAAGGGTCTTTCCTGTAAAGGTCATGTCTTTTCTAAAAGAGGTTCCACTCTGTAAAGAAAATTTTTTTTTATGGTAATCGTCTCCCCTGGTTCCTTTATATTTTTTAAAAAACAGAGTCACCTTTTTGTTTTTTTTGCTCCGATTTATAAAATATGATTGGGAGAAGCAAAAAAAAAATTACGCGGCGATTACTCATCTTGACAGTTCAAGTTCCTCCCATCCTTTCTCCATATAGATATACAAGTAATAAACTTCTTCCTACAGGCCTTAAATAGTTTATTATCCTCCCTTTAAGCTTTCGGGTTTTTATATCCATTTATAAGGGTTTAGTTATCAGTGGAGATAAAGAAACGTTATTTGAAAAAATCAATATGTATATATATATATATATATACATAAAAAGAACATGTTGTCAATTCGAAAACCATCAATAACGTTATTTGTGTAAAAAAAAAACTTTAACATAAAAACAAAATTAAAGTTAAAATGGATTCCCAACTTCTCCCGACTTTTTTCCCCTTTATCTTTGGGGCTTTTATACACCCGAAAACTTGGTCCACATAAATGTAAGTGTTTGTTTCATTCATTTATTTATATAAAAAAAAAGACATTTTATTTGGCATAGTAGCCATAATAAATAATGTATTTGGGGTTTTTTTTTTTTAAGTTTTGTGTTCCTGGAATTTATATTTTTCTTTCTTTCTGTTATTAACCCTATAGTAGTATGAATCCAACAAAGTTTGGTATAGCATAGAAATAGTTAGAGTAAAAGTTGACATAGTAACACATATAAATACTGTTTTTTTTTGAGCGAATGAGAATAATCAAACTGTTAGAAAGAAAAAGGGGAGCAGTATAATGGCGTTGCATGTATAAGTATAATATGATGTCAATCATCTTTTTACTACTTTTTTTTTTTTTTGATATATTAGTATAGAATATTATAATAAATGAAATAAATTGCTTCATAGACAAACAAAACTTGAAGTGGATAAAGTTCAACGATAATATATTGATAAATTTTTAGTATAGATAGCAAGCAACCAATAATAAGCTAACAAAAAGTCTATCATCTATAATGCATCGATACGGAAAATAAGGATAGTGCTAATGAAAAATTATATGCAACATTTCATTTCCCTACAATACAACCCATTATTATAATTCAGCACATTTGTTTTTGTTTCATGCAATCTCTTACAAATAAATGGGAAGAACAATAAATTTATTTTTGATAACAAAACGAACGAATGTATATGTAATTGTCGTCTTTTCTTTTTTTTTTCGTTATTTGTTCTCCCACCCATTGTTATGTGTTCCTTTTTTTATACGTAGTAACCAAAAAATCTTATTCGCTATCTCTTAAAAATAGAAAATACCAAAGAAAAAAATCATATAACAAACAAATAAATAAATAATTGTTAAGAAAAAAGAAATAGTTTAAAAGCTTTTAAAAAACAGAGAGATATGAAAATTTTGTTGTTATATTATAGCAAAAAAAAAAAAAGAGATGTTGTAGTAGTAACGAAATGACATTATTTTTTGATATACGAAAAGAGAGAAAGAATATAAAAAAAGAAGAAAGTGGGAAGGAGAGAGTATCTTTTTTTTTTGATTGAATAGTTTAGTAGAAAGAGGAAGAAGGGGAAGAGAAGAAAAGAAAAAAAAGGAAATGCAGAAAAAAAAATGAAGAAGAAAAAAAAGACTATATATACTTTCTAATTATAATGGTAATAAAATTTAATAGTAGTGGGTTTCACTAGGTTCACGACCACGAATGGAAGGAGTTTCGCTACCCTTGGCATAAATTTCAGTAAAGAATTCCTTGATATCAGGTTCAGGAGAAGCTTCAGCTTCCTTGGCAGCTTGATCAACAACCTTACGAGCTTCCTTATCAATTGCCTTCAAATCAGCTTCAGTAGCAACACCATGATCAATCAACAAAGTCTTCATACCAGTAATAGGATCAGATGTAGAACGCATGTGTTGGATTTCTTCACGAGTACGGTAAGTGGTACCAGGATCAGACATGGAGTGACCACCATATCGATAAGTGGACAACTAATTTTTTTTTTTTTTAAAAAAAAGAACAAATTAGTTTTTTTGTTCTTTCATTGCCAACAATCCAATCGCCCCCAAAAAAATGAGAGAGAAAGTAAACTTTATAATTCCCTTCCGTAAAGGAAAAAAGCTCAACCGTGGTTAGCTTTTTTTTTTTTTTACTCTCTCTCTCTTTTTTTCCCTCTTCCCCAAGCCTAGTCAAAATACAATAAAATCAACTTACTTCCATAACAAGAGGACCCTTTCCAGAGGAAGTCCATTCCTTAGCCCATTCTGAAGCACGGAAAACAGCGACAGCATCCATACCGTTTACTTTAATACCGGGAATATAATCACCACGCTTGAAGTATTCAGTAGAAGCAGATGAACGGTTAGCAGAGGTACCCATACCATACTTGTTGTTTTCACAAGCAAAAACAATGGGTAAATCCCAAAGCTTAGCCATGTTGAAAGCTTCAAAGACTTGACCTTGGTTAGAGGCACCATCACCATATAAAGCAAAAGTGACAGAAGGATTATCGAGATACTTTTGAGTGAATGCGACACCAGCACCAAGAGGAACTTGAGCACCAACGATACCGTTACCACCATAGAACGATTCGCTAAACATGTGCATAGAACCACCCTTACCACGAGAAATACCATCAGCACGACCCATTAATTCAGCTAAAATGCTTTTAATCGAACCACCACGAGTATAAGTAAAACCATGGCAACGATAAGCAGTAATGATATGATCACTTAAAGTAATAGCAGCTTCCATACCAACTGATACGGCTTCCTATTATCATTATAGTAAAGAGAATATTAGAATCAGAAATAAGAAGTCGGAGAAAATTTTTTTAGTGGATTCGCCCGCGTTTACCCGCCATGGCCCAATTTTTTTTTTTTTTACTTTAGAAAATAATAATAATAATATCTTTACCTGACCATTACACAAGTGACAGAAACCACGAATCTTCTTTGCCTTGTACATACCATCAGCAGCCATTTCCATACGACGCATAGTAGTCATTTGAGTATACATGTCTAATAATTTTTCTTTAGAGATTTCGACATCAAGACTAGGACGTTCTTCAGTTTTGTACATTTCAAAAGACGACTCGGGAAGAGTAATTTTAATGGTTTCCGAGTCACTGGCAGCTGAAGCCATCATGGATGGTGCAGTGGATGAAAAAGCACGCTATAGATTTATGTTTTCGAAAAAGAAGATAGATTATTATAAAAGAAGTTTTCGATCCCCCCCACATATTATCCAAGTAATATTAAAGAGGGGGGTAGGTAATAGTTGACGTATTTGTTGATGCTGATATTAAAAAAAAAGAGTATAGATCTTTACCACAGGTAAGAAAGGCTTAGGGGTAGCAGTAACGTTTGCCAACAAACGAGAGGCAACTGTTCGAAGCATGATTAAAATGTTGGTTTTAGAATATGTAAAAAAAAAAAAAAGAGAGTAAGAAAAAAAAAACAGCAACAAAAAGAGAAAAGAAAGGTGTTGGAAAGGAAATTGATGGGAAGAATAGGGGAAAATAAAATAAGAACTCGGGACCGGGGAAGCTCGCAAAAAAAAAAAAAGAGACTGGGTATTTTAGTCGCCCGCAAACCATCCACAAAGAAAAACGCCCTTTTTCGCCCCCCCAACGCTTTTAACTCTACTAAAAAAAATTCTCGGAGGCTTTCGGATGGGCGGGAGAGGAAGATAGGTTCATTCTCACGGCCAAAATACAAAGCGACCACAACTGGTATCTTCGGATACTACCGCCCCCAAAATAAGTTGTAATATAAAAAAAAAATCATATAAACTTTGTTTTAAATTTCTATATTATTTCTTATTTAATATGATAATAATATGACAAAATAGTATTATAGGTACAACAAACTATGCAAATAATAATAAAAAAACGAAAAATAGATTAAGAAACAAAAAATAAAGGGCGAAAAAAAAGTTAGAAAAAGGATTAATATTACAAGTTTGGTGATTGGGTGAATAATAATAATAATAAAAAAGGGGGTTGTAAATTGTGTATATAAAAATGTATTGTGAGTTAGTGTGTGTGTGACGAAGATGAAATGTAACAAAAAAAAAATAATGCCAATAAAATATTAGGAAACAAGTAACGGTGATAACAAAGAAAAAATGTTTGTATATAATAATAATAATAGTAGTAGTAGAAAAACAATTTAATTATTTGTTTTCCCAGAGATTTCTTTTTTTTTTTTTTTCTTTAAAAATTATAATTATCATGTTAATTGTTTTCAGGATGCAAACGATGATATAGGGTATTCAATGTTTCGATATCATTCTCAACATCCATTAATTCATCATCTTCACTTAAATGATCTGTTTCTGGAGATGACATTTGAGATACATCAATAGGTACAGGTAAGAAAGCTTCATTATCTGTCCATATTTCATCCATCATCATAATATTATCTTCATCTTCTGCACTAGAAGGAGGAGCAGTAGCAGCCATAGTGACATATTCAACAGGTTGAACAATTTCAATTTCGCCCGAATTCTTCTTATTTCCTCCCATCTTGACTTTTTTCCCATTTCGATGATGAGTAAAAGGGCAAAGTAAATCTTGAGGATCAAATCGACCCGTGACACGTTCACAGGAAGATATATTCTTGTGCCAACCCGATGCAATTTTTTCCATGCCATCCAAAGTCACCAATTGACCCCATAAATCTAATACGGGTAGATCAGCAAAATTGGGCAAGTGATTTTCTGGTAATTGACTAAGAATCGTATCACGTTCCATCAAAGGTACCAAAAATTGATCCAACGCATCATTACGCCCCTTTTTAACATGTGTTCCCAATTCCAAATGATTTGTTGAAAACGATTCAAAAAGTTGAAAGTTTGGATAAAGCATGACATAGGACCTTAAATAGACTAGTTCAATGAAATATTTCTTCCATGATTTTTTCCATCGTTCCGAACGACTTCCAGGAACAGTGATATTGAGTAATTGATCTTGACGTAAATCTTCCATTCGACTTGTTAAATAACCATGGAATTCACGCCAATGTTCTGGGAAATAAACGGCACCCCAACTACATGGAATTTGAGTGACATAAGGAACGCGTGTATCATAATCATCACCAATGGCCTTGACTGGATCAAAAGGTCGACGTCCTTGAGGTAAAAGTTCCAAATGACGTGGCGAGTATAAACTAATACCATACATGAATTGACGAGCTTCACGACTGTCTTTACTATAACGGTATTGAAGAATACTGTATTTGGTCCAGACATAAAAGTAAGGGGATACTTCAATATCATCTTCAAGTAACACGGCATAATTATCATTACTTGATGGATACCATGATTCAACAATAGCGGGCATAAGACCTCCCTTTTTGATACGATGACGCATCGTCTTTTTACCATGTTGCCATTTGAATCCATTGACAAGCATTCGTGTTACACGATCAGATGATTGTTCTAAATGAATCTTGAGATTAACCGTGTCACCTAAATAATGAGCTCGATTGGATGATTGTAATAAACGTGATAAAGAATGAGGTCGTCGATCTGTAATCACTACAATATCTACTTCTACATCGTTCCAATCTATTGCGGAGGTACAAAAATAATAATAATAAAAGTTTCATGTTAAAAAAAAAACAATTTAACTTTTTATTCTTTCACCTCTTTTTTGGTTTTCGCCAGGAAAAATCCCAAATAAACACACTAAAAAAAATGCATGACAGGAAAAAAATATAATAGAAAAAATACTTACGTTGTAAAGCATCCATTGGTAAATCAGCAATCCAAAGAGAATGACGCACATCGCCCATAGGTAAGCCAATAGTAGTTATACTAATATCTTCTGCTTGTACCATAGATTCCATAATATGAAACGTAGGTTTATCTTGACGAATATGAATTAATATTTGAGGTTGTAATACTTGAGCCAATCGAATTAAACCTTGAGCTGCCATAGAAGCAATGGCTAATTCATCCGCCACAGGAAGTGCCAAATCATGAATCACAATATTATCTGCATTTAAACATTTGGATGCATATAATGCTTCATCTAATGCTACACCATCCAATCCACGTTCTTTACCAGTAATGACCAAATGGACAGGTTGATCATAACGACATAACAATGGATGTAATTCCACCATTTGTTCTGGACCATCTGCAAAAAATAAAACTGTTTCCATTTGCATTAACGTTGTCTGTCTATAGTCCAAACACGTGGGATGAATACGTCTGGTAAGTAGTTGTTGCCATGGTCCATTTTCATAATACGCTGTTTCCACTTTCTTGCATGGGTCGTTATTCATTTCCAATTGATAGTTTGTATTTGGATGAGGAGGAATAAGAATCGATGGAATATTTGCATGTTGTTTTAATGTTTGACTGATATAATAAGATAATGGTGCAGCAAGATCTGATTCCATGGTAGCAAGGAATGGTAACCAAGTTTTTTTCAGTAACCATGCACCTTGTAATAAATCCACTGGTTGTGTGACATTAGGTATTACACCATTGTCATCATTTGGAACACATAAAATATTTGTAGCTTGATCCACTTTACTGTTCAGACTTGCTGGTAATAACATACCATGACTTCCCAATAATGCATTATGATAATATTCAGTATGCATAAGTTGATATATGTATTCAAGATAATTAGGACCTGGTACGGTATTATCATCAAGAACAAATACAAAATCGGATTCAATTGTATCAATGACTTGTAACCAACTTGAACGACCGGCGCTCGTTGCCAATAAATCATCAGTAGGAGGTAATGGGTCAGCCACCAAGACACGAATCGTTGTTTTTTGATGTTTTCGTGCATGATATTCAGCATTGGTTCGTAAAGATGATGAACATACAAGAGCAATTTCATCAATCGTCATGGATTGAGTTAATAAAGCATTGAGTTGTGATTTAATATTATCCTTTTCAGCTACTTGAATAATAGCTGTAATTGTTCCTTGCTTTTCTAAATTATTGGTGGCATATCCAATTTTTTGTAATTCATTATGATCATGGCCTTGTATAGTATATGTTTGTAAACCATGTAAGAAGGAACTTGGTGATTTATCATCATCGTTCATTACCCATTGTTGTGAACCTTTAAAAAGATATAAAAAAAAATTAGTTATATCAAGCCGAGATTTTTTTTTTTTTTCAAAAAAAAAAAGAAATCACTTCTTCATTCTCCCCTTAACGCCCACACTTTTTATTTCTTGTCTTTTTTTATCTGTTCTGAAAAGCATATATATATATATATATATATTTCAAAAAAAAAATTACCTTGTTGTTTCCAAGTTGTAAATTGAGGCCATTCAATTACTTTTTTCTCTTTTATAGGAAAAGTAGTATTTTGTGTTTTACTTTCTTCAAAGGTATATGAAATAGTAGCTGCATCTTGGTCGTTCACTTTTTGTTGTGTTATTGTGTTGGTTTTATGTACAAAAAACATGGAAGTCCATAATAAGAACATGACTGTTATGGATAAAAGAGCTAATAATCGTACAAGTCGTCGTCTTGGAGTCCATGCTGAAAGTGTTTGTTTCAATTTATTATAAGCATGTGGAGATTCAAAGGACGACGATGACGGTGATGACACCGGATCACCCATTTTTTTTTTTTTTTTAAAAAAAAGAGATATTTATATAAAAAGGAGTAGAGGTTGGATAATAAATGAAGAAATAAAAGAAACGTTTTTCTTCTTTTTTATATATATAAAAGGAAGAGAGATAAAGAGATATTAAAGTATATAGAAAAAAAGAAAAGAAAGAAAAAGGATCGGCTAATATGAAATAGAAAACAAAAAAAGAAAGGAAAAGAAGGGAGCAAAAAAAAAAAGAGGGTGTGTTAAACCTAATTAATCAAAAAAAAAAAAGTTGTTTTACATCTATAAAATATAATAATAATATTAATGATAATAATAATGATACTAAAATGAAATAGAGTAAGGTTAATGAGTTAGAGGGTTAATTTTTTCTTTTTTAATGGTTACACATAGCAAATCAATCAATTTATACACCGATTTTTTTTAATGTGTTGTGTACCTTTCCAAAGAAATATTTGATGAAGAAGTTGTAATAAATCATTCATTAGCCTCTTTAAAATGATATATAAATATATTTCATATACCCTCTTTCTTCCCCCCCTTAACTTTGAGGGTATTTCTTTCAAAGAAAGTCTAATTTTTACAGAATAAAAAAAATAAACATTTTGCGGGATTTTTTTTTTGTAGATCAATTTTTTTTTTTTTTTTGAATAAAAAATTGGGGTTTTATGTGTTACTTTTCTAAAATCTTGGAATTAAACTACTAACTACTCGAAGTAAACTACTTTTTATAGATTATATATAGAATTAAATAAAAACCAAAAAACTATTTCTTTTCTCTTTTTATTCCTCCCATTTTTTTTTCTAAAAGTTGCAAAGAAAAAGTTGTGCGGGAAACAGAATTTTTTTTCTCTCTCTTCTTATTTTATTCCAAGCTAAACAACTCCTTACTTGAGTTATATTCCGACATTATCCCCTTATATAAAAGTGTTGGATTATATTTCTAACAATCATTCATTAGTTATTTTAATGAAACCATGGTAGTAAAATAACAATAGTTCGTTGTCATGGTAATATATATATATATATATATATATAAAATCAATTATATACATTTCTTGAATACAAGTTAGCTTAAAAACCTGCTAATTTCCATATCCTTTTAAATTCAATTGGATCTATTACACCATCATGATTTATATCAGCTTCATTTAACATTTCTTTTACTTCTTGAATTGTCCAATCTTCTCCTTGTTCTTTACATGTTTGTTGTAAACTTTCCAAAGTAATCATTCCATTTTTACTATTTTGAGTCAATGCTTGGAATGCATCATCTCGTTGATTATCATCAATAAATTCTTCTTCTTCCTCTTCTTCATCATCCATATCATCATATTTATAATAATCATCTTCATCTTCATTATTATTTTGATCATTTTGTTGTTGCTGTTGCTATTTTATAAATAGATTAAATAAAATAATTCAAGTTACTTTATATATATAATTAAAAGTAATAATAGGATAGTATACCATTGTCATTAAATTAGATACAATTGTATTAAAATCATCTGAATCAATATATCCTTCTTCATGTCTATTAACAGATCGTAATAAAGATTCAATACCACCTTCTGATATTGGTACTTCTAAACCTAGAGTACGTAAACCTTTATATAATCCTTCACCATCCAAGAGTCCTGCACCCACTGTATCAGTTGCTTTAAACACTATATTTATATTTACATAGTTTTTATTTATTTTATTTATTTATTTATGAATTGTGAAATGAAATAATAAAAAAAAAAAACTAAATTTCAATAAAATAAATCATAAACCTTCTTTAATTTCTTTTCTTTGTTCACGCGTAATCATGAATTATAATAATATTAAAATAAAAAGAGAGTAAGAAAAATAATAATAAGAATGATAGATAATGAATAGAGAAAAAGAGAAACGGAGTTCTAAACTTTTTTTATTTTTTATTTTGGTGTTATATAATATCAATAACACCAACCCCTTCTAATTTTTTTTTTTATATATAATATATAAACCCCTCCTCTCTTTTTTTTTTTGTTGTCCTTTAACGGGGTAAAAAAAAACAACAACAAATTATCTTATTGTAACATTATGGTTGATTCTAAAGTACCTAGTGAAGATTTGCTTTCTCATAAGGTAAATAATATATATAAATAAACTTAGTAAATTATATTTTATAAATCTATAATTCATTCCCCTCCACCAACAACACCCCCCAAAAAAAAATAACTGACATGATTTGTATTTTATTACTTTAGTGGGATCGCGTCATTTCGAACTTTGTTGTAAAAACTGGACTCGGTTTAAGTGCGGGTATTGTCGCTTCTGCCTTATTATTTAAAAGTAAATAAAAAAAAACTCTCTCTTTTTTAATTAAAAAAATAAAATAAAAAGGAATGGAAGTGGGATTGTTATTGATTCAAAGAAGGAAAGATAACTAACTCGATTATTCTTAAAATAAAATTCTCGGTGATGATTTAATTTTTATTAGAGCGTTCATGGCCTATTGCTATCACTACTGGATGGGGTTTCGGTGTCGCTTATGCTGACGCACAGGTAAAAATAAAATAAAGGATATGTAAAATGGTTATATATGTATCGAGATGTTTGATTTTTAATTAATTTAAAATGATATTGTCTTTTTTTTTTATATATATATATATAATATAGCGTATTTTCCATCCTCATCATGTACCAGGTGTTCAATTTGAAAAGAAAAAGCCTGTTGTTTAGAGACATATATATAAATATATATATATATATTTTTACATTTATAAAATTAATTAAAAAAAAAAAAACCAAAAGAAACCAAAAACAAAAAAAAAAAAAAAAAAAAAAAAAAAAAAAAAAAAAAAAAAAAAAAAA
>JAEPRB010000034.1:0-72996 GCA_016758965.1 Circinella minor
CTCAATATTGATGTACGATTGTCGACTACATGGTTAGTTGAAATGCTCGTTATATAGATTACTAAAGTAAAGCGTGTCTTGAAAGTTTCACGAACTGTTAGTTTTATATCTTTTTGTATACTTTTTTCCAAATATAATATAAAATATATGTTAATGTGGATGTCATGGTGATCTTTTTTTTTTTTTTCGAAAATAGACATGGATTGAACCCTAGATAAAGTTAATAATTTATATGTTGTGTGTGTAAGTGCTATGGGTGTGTGTGTGTCCCTTTTAAGCCTCTTTTTTTTTCGCTCTCTTTTTTTTTTTTCCTGCATCTTTATACTCCCCCACTCTCTCTCTCTCTCTCTCTCTCTCTCCACTTTATCTCCCTCCCCTCCCCCCGAAAAAGAAAAAAAGAAGCTCGTGGGTAAAGTTACACAATCTGCTGCCAATCATTTTTCGTCGATCTTAACGGCATGAATTGTTTCTACTTTGCTCTCTTTTAAAAAAATCCATCAAGCCAAACAACTAAAAAATTATCTTTGATTAAACCTCCTCCCCTTTTTCTTAAATGGTTTCTATTTTTTTTCTTCAAGATAAAAGAGATAGCAAACCAAATTAAAATATAGAAAAGCAAGTATAGATATAAAGTGAGTAAATGTCAATTCTAATCTTTTTCATTGTGATTTGATTTTGTCCTCTCTCTCTCTCTCTCTCTCTCTCTCTCTCTCTCTCTCTCTCTCTCTCTCTTTAACTTAACCCCAATCAGTTAAAAATCTATCTTCCAAATGTTGAATGTTTCGGGACAATATTTTAATCCCCTCCCGTCAATGTCCTTTTAAGTTAAATAGAAAATAAACTCAGTCAAGGGGATTTGGATTCTTTTGGGAATAATGAAAAACGCGTCTTTATATATATATATATAATATATATACATAAATAGTAAATCTAAACTTAATAGAATAAGCATATAGTAAAATTATGACAACATGAATTAAACAAAGTTATAACAATGGGATCATCTACTGTACTTTATTATATAGTTTCTATTCTCTTTTTTTTTCTTTTCTGCCCTGGATTTTATTAAAAAGAAAAAAAAATAGTTTCTCAAAAGACCGGTGTTTTAAACTTTTTAAACAAGAAAATCGGCGAAACCTTATATATGGAATTTCGAATCTCGTGATCAAAAAAAAAAATCCTGCATATAAATAAATATGTTATTTAGGCAGTTGTCAATAAAAGTATTAATAACATGTGACGTTATCCATTTCCCTTTTAATTTTTAATGTTGGTAATGTAAATACCTATGCCAATATTTTAAGCGTTTTTTTTTTTATTTTGTAAAAGTGGATAAAAAAAAAAAAAACTGAGTTTTTTTGACGTAATAACAATTATCCAGTTTTTTTTTTTTTATTTTTTTTTAGTGCATGTTCTTTTTATTGGGAAACTATCAAGATTTACGATAATAATCATGATTTTCTTTTTAAAAAAAAAACAAGTTTGATGTAAAATAGTTAATATACAGAGAATTTGATGATAGTTTATTATTTTATTTCATGCTAAATGACGACAACAATGATACTTGGTGCTGGGTCGGGAAAGAAAAAAATTTGGTTCTAATCTTCTGCTGTTGGACTACTAGCTTTTTTAATCACTTTTTCAAGATCAAACTATTTTTTTTTGTGTTAGTAAATGAGAAAATGATAAAGAGGAGAAGGGGGGGGGAAATAGGTTTATATATATATAATTACGTACATCTGATATATCTGAACCTTGAATATGAACACTTTTTCCAATAAATAATTTTCTAAACCCTCTTAAATTCAATGCATGAACCATCTTTGATTTAACATTACATTCATCTGGACTCCTATTCAATTACAAAAAAAATTATTTAATATTATTATTATTATAGGAGTAGTAGTAGTAGTAGTAGTAGTAGTAGTATAACTCTACATAGTAATAATAACTATTTACCAAGCATAAAATATAACCTTTCTTTTGATAAGATTATCTGAATCATCCGATTTTACAAATTCTAAATCCAATACAGCATAACGAGGTTCATCTTTTGGTAAACATGATAAAAATTGTTCATAATAATCATCATTCTTATCTATTCCTACTTGATCAATGAGTACTTGATTATGATCATCTTGTAAAAAACATAAAATCGTAATGAGTTTTACTTTTTTTTTTTAAAAAAATCACCATCCACCCAATGTTTTACTATTATCTTTATATATAAATCAGCCTTTGCGTCATCCTTACCATTTATTTTAAAAATAATGTATTTGGGTGCATCTTTTTTTCCATACTTTAATTTTTCAAATTGCTCATGACAATCTTCGTGAATAGTAAATCCAGTTGTAGGCTACGTACATAATTTAATACGTAGATACCATTTAGTGTGAGTTCTTGGTAATAAATTATATAATGATATGATGTATACTAATGACAATGATGAAAGCATACGTACCATATTTTTTTTTTGTTTTTTTTTTTTTTACGGCTTTAATGAGTAAATAGATTATAGTGTTGTTATTTGAATTGAAAGAAAAAAAAAAGTAATTCATCAAGAACAAGAGAAAGAGGGGTATATTTATAGTTGTTTGATCTACCTTTTTTTTTTTTTTTGCCAAGATACGTACCTAACAATTTACCTAAATCACCGGATTTATCATATGTTGATATAAATATTGTGTACTATACGTACTTCTTTATCAATTAAAAGAATGATTTTTTTTTAGTAGTCAATTATAATATATTAAATTATAGATTATTTTCATTAGAATATAAAACATATCTTATTTTTTTTTTATATAGTATTTTGAAAGAAAAGATTTTTTAAAAAAATGTCAAAAAAAAAAAATAAGACAGATGATCGGCGCTTCACCCGATCCGTTGATTTTTTGATCAAATTAGGTAATTTTTTTTTATGTACAAAGGAGGTTCAAACAAATTATATGAAATGATTACCACCCAATTTTAATACTTTTATCTATTTGACAAACTAGTTCCTATATATATATATATATATATATTTAAGATATGTTGGTCAACAAACATAAATGAATGATACAAAAGTAGTACAATAATCATGAAAATAAAAAAAAATAAAATTGTAACAACTCTGGGGGGGAAACGGGGAAACTAAAGAGAAATGGGCGCAGTTCACATGAATTATACTTAAAGAAGAGATTGAATATGGCGTACTCTCTTTTAAGAAATGTGTAGTTCATAAAAATATATATCTTTCACCCCCCCTTCCCTTGAAGTGAATTAAAAATACAAAGAGGAGATGACTTTTGTCATTCAACTTCTTGGCTATAAAAGTTAGCTTCTTTTGATTCGTTGATTTATTTGAGAGAGAGAGAGAGAGAGAGAGAGAGAGAGTCTAAGCAACTTTTAACACCTTGACTTTTTACAAAATTCTGATACGTACGTACGCAAATTGAATTATTAGTTTTACTGAAAACTCAAGTTAATATGATACGCATATTAGAGTCATATTCACGGGATTCTTTTTTTTTTTTTTCATTACAGCAAAAAACCAATTATTTCAGTCCATCTGACATTATATGGTTTTGTTTTATGTTGTGCATGAGCGGATACTTGCCAAGATTATGCATAATATTTAGTATCATTTTAAGGAGAGAGTGAAGCTATCAAACTCAGTTACGTAGTAGTATTTTATACTGCTAAAACTTTCTATATGTAACTAGATGTTTGATTCCAGACAGACGAGATATTGCACATTAACTAACAAACATAGTACATTTTATAGTGTTAATGATAATAACATTGATGTTTTATTATCTTCTGATGGATCTTTTTGAAAAAAAAGTCGCTTTATTATAAAAAATCGTGATCCAGAAGTTCCATGCTTATACCTCCAACCACATACCTTTTCCTCTACACCACATCTGGTAGTGATGCATCTACAGTATACCCAACAGCAGTAACCTTATTACGTACTCCGAGAAATTCACCTCAAATTTGTTCAGTACTTAGTTTTCAATATAATGATATTTCATCTTGGTTTTAGGCGAAAATTCGACAGAACTTTAATAACAGTGAAGAGACGGACAAACAATTTCGTCAGAACAAGAAGCAGCACAAGAAGAGGTAAGAATACAAACGTCTTGTGTTTCAAAGTATGATTACAATCGGTTATCCCTTGGAATTAGAAATGGAAGTATTTGTAGAGAGTATTATGGTGAACAATGGCCAACTTCAAAAAAAAAAAAAAAAGAAGAATATTTCCATCCCTTTCATTTTTTCAATATAAATCTTTTTTTTTTCTTCCTTCTTCTTTCCAAAATAAGCCCATACACCAATACATTCAAATACCCAGATTCCTATCCATGTTAAACAAAAACATTAACTGTTCATATCACAGGTATATGAACATACTCACGACGGCTACAAGTACATTGGTTCTTATATGTCACAATTTCTTTAAACAACTCTTCTTCTTTTCTAATATATAAACACGACATCTTTCTTTATCATCTATTCATTTACACTCTTTTTAAACATAATAAATCAATAGATTTATAAAATTATATGAGATGATTATAATATTGCTTTTAATAATAAAAAAAAAATTATCGAGATATTAATAATATAACTGGTAGTGAAATTGCGCGATGAACAGCTGTGCTTTACGCTACTAATGATAGTCCATATGCATGCAACGCAAACATACTTCGTTACCACGTTCACTTGGGTCGTCCTTTTTTCAAAAAACTACTATCTGCAAGTGACGCTAACAAATAGATTTCCTCTACAATCAATCATCCAGAAAGTTAGTGAATATTTCAAAGATTCAACCACTCTACTTGGTGTACATAAGCAAAGGAAACAGAGCACTGGCGCGTCATCAAGCAAATTAGTCCAAAGAAAAATTGATCTGACTTTAAAATAAACTTTACTCTCAATTAATCAAAGGTGTTGAATCAAAAGATGTAATTTCCAGTGATTTCTAAAAGAGCGATATGACTTTGTGACGAACTTGGTAGTTGCGAATGGAAACACGATACAGATAATGATTCTTTGTTACTCAAACAACAAGGAATGAATCTCAGGACCCATGCCAGTATTTTATCGAAACTAGTCAAAATGGGTGGCTTTCGATCTATCATTGCGATAGATTGGTCTAGTAAATGTAAAAACAATTAGTGTTCTTTATTTATCCTGTTATATAGTCTACGTATTAAAAAAAAAAAAAAAAAACTTTCTTTTCAAAAAATGATAGGTGCTGGTGGATATGCTTATATGATGACACTGAAGGATGATATATTTATAGCTAAACCGTTGTCATATTTGATGATTGCAAAAAGACCTTCTCAATTACAAGTTTTCAAAAAAAAAAAGACGCTGAAATTTTTATTTCATTGGAAGGTGAATATTATAAGAGTAATGACCATAAATTTTGTTTGAGTTATATATTGTTAACGAATGCTTGAATACACTATATGTAGAACTTTCTGATCAAAATGGCTACTCAGATCGACATGGTACAATCAACTAAAAACGGAGATATGCGTGGAATCGCTGCATTTGATACTAATGATACGGTCATTCAAACACCAAGTGTGGTCATAATGTCAACCAAACCAAGAAAACGGTCAATAGATCAATTAAATGATTAGGAGAAAAGTAATAGTGAATTTGAAGCAAATTACCACCTGTGGTGATACCATCTGTCATTTTTAATATACATAACGACTCATACACTCCACACAATCGAAAAAAAAGCCAGCCTTCTCTTTACCTTCATCCATTCATTTCATTATATTACACATTATACATTCCATATATATATAAATATACTACATGTTTTACTCTTTTTTCCCTTCGTTTCTATCTCTCATGTTATTCAAAGCAGAATATTAGTTTTCTCTGATTTTTTTTTATGTAAATATTTATAAATATAACACGTTTTACGTATCTCTACTTGATGCAAATCATTTAGGAAAAACCAGTATGTATATAGACATATTTTTCAAAATGAAACGACAAAAACAAGTGATTGATGCTGATAAACGATATACTATTATTATTATTATTAAAAGAATAGTCATGTGCTAATTCTTTAAAAAGAATATATTTTTAATACTATGATTTGGAGTATACCAAAGTAGGAACCTAATACGATGATGTACCCTAATTCTGTTGTATTAACTTCATGATCACTTGTTTCTTTTTTTTTTCTCACCTCCAGCCCCAATATATGTTACACCATTATTGTTAGGAACCAAAAAGACAAAAGAAAAACCAAATAATGGGATCGTTCTCATGGTATAGACTTTAATCATTTTCTCCAAGAACAATGTTCCAGCCCTTTTATTTTATTTTTATTTTGTGATAGTAATAATAATTGAACCCCATTTAATTACTTGTCATCATGCTAAGAACAAAAAAAGAAATCATATATAACTATTGTGGTAAAATGTGTAACTTTTTTTTTTAAAAAAAAAAAAAAAAATACGATAGCAACGTGCATTTCACACACAACACAGGTTAACAAGGGGGAAATTTTATATATTGTAAAGGTAGTACAATTTGTAAATTAGAGTCTAAATAAAAAAACTTAGTATCAAAAATACAATGATTCATTATTTTTATTATTTTCAAAGAAAAACAAGCTTATAAATAACTTTTTTTTTTTATACGTACGTAGTAAACAAAAAAATAAAAATAAGCTTTCTGTTTTGTTACGTATTATTTGTTTAATACTAAGTTGTAGATCATTCATAATAAAATATCCATTGTACAACAGTAATAAAAAGGTATATATTTATAGATGATTGTTTTTTTTTTTTTTTGCAGGATGATTTATGTGTTCAATTTCTGTAAAATGTGTAACAATTAAAAAAAACCAATAATTTCCCAACAAAAAAAATAATGTCTTTTTTTTTTCGCTCTTTTTCTCTTTTGTCACTCTCTTTTATATTCTATAGTTTGTATATGGTCGAAGTTAAAAAACGAAATTCTTTGACATCATTCGGTTTACGTATTATTGGACGAAGTAATAGTACAAAAGCATCCAAGAATAATAATAATCGACCACCTACTACTGCTAGTAATAATACAAGACGTCGTACAGTATCAACATCAAGTATACAGAAACAACAGACAGTGATGACTTCTCCTGTTATTAAACAAGTGATTAGTGAAACACATCTTGCTAATAAAAACAATAATAGAGAAAGTGATTATAATCCTATTTATAATCAGGAAAATGATGCAACAGAAAAACAACCTTTATCCAAACCAGCAAGATTACTAATTTCCAGTTACAATGAAGAACAAATCGTATCACCTACATCACCAGACGATAATCACAAAGAAAAAGAAGAAATAGAAATACCAAAGACACCCACATCTCCAGTAGCTGCTGGTCCTGGTGGTGGACCAACATCTGAAGAAGAAGAAGATCTTGAATATACCAACATCACCCTCAATGTCCAGGGTAATAATAACAGTATCCCTCGTAATCGAGCTCAACCTATTATTCTTCGTATGAATGCCTGGCAAATTATTTTACGTGAAATTTTAATATGGCTTGAACAGGTGGGAAGAATCAATCTTCAAAGTAGTGAACTTTACTATAATAAAGTATTACCTCATGTGGATTGGAAAGATAAAGTGATGATTAAACAAGAAACACCCATGGCTTCCATGTTACAAGGATTTCGTTCGTTAACATCGCGTGTAGCCTCTACTCAAAAATCAGCGGGTAATAAATTATTTAAAGAATATATTCCAGAATTGGAAAATTTGGCAAAGGAAGGTAAACGTAGAATTCAAATGTTGGAACAGAATCGACAATTTCGTATGGATGAATTGTTAAAACGAGCCGATATAACACAAAAAACATTGGCATTACTCGCTAAACAATGTCAAGCAGCTGAAACAACAGGTGGACAAGTAGCGCAAGATCCTTGGGTTACGAATCTTCGTAAGTAAATAATAATGATTTGCACATTATCGCTCTATTTTTCTTTTCCCTTTATCTTGTATTGGATTTATAAGAATAGATGTATTTATATGCTGCTTTTCAATATATATATATATATATATAATTTATATAGATGTTTTGAGATATTTGCAGCGTGAAGTTCAAGAAGATAATCGACTTCGTACGACCATGATTGATATTCAACATCAATCCGCACTTTTCGAAAAACGTGTGATTCATACACTTAAAAAAACCATGCAATTCTGTTATGATCATTATGGAAATATAGCCACATCTCGCGAAACAGCACGAATGCAACGTATGATTGAAAAAATGGATACAGAACGTGAATGGCAACAATTTTTAAATAGTGAAGCTAAAGATTTGGTGGTGAATCCATTAAATACATCACGTGATTATTTTCGTATTCATTATAATAACAAGTTTCATCCAGCCGTAATGACATTAGCAAAAGGTAGTTTGGAACGTCGAACAGGAAGTGTACGTAAACAATATACTGAACGTTATTATGTTTTGACGCAATGTAAGATTTAATTTTTTTATATTTATTTATTTATTTATTTATATAACATGGTAAATAATGAGGTCATCTTTTATATAACAAAAAACAAAAAACTTTTATGAATTATTATATAAAATAGGTGGGTTTTTGCATCAATTTCATGAAAATGATAAAGTTAATCCAGAACTTTCTATTTTCATTCCAAAATCTACCATTATCCCTTCTATTGATATGAGTCATCTTTCAACTCAATATCATCAACATCTTCATCCTAGTGGTGATGAATATACTTTTGAAATTCGACGATCAAGTGCTTTACAGAGAGATAAAGTATATATACTTCGAGCAAGATCAAGAGAAGAATTGATAGGATGGTGTCAATTATTAATCGATGTGGCAACACGAACCCATCATGGACATTCTGCAACATGGAAAAAGATTCAACGAAAGAGTACAATGTTAGTGAATGAAGAAGGACAAGAACAAGAACAACAAGATCCTGTTAAAACAACAACAACAACAACAACAACAACAACAACAGTACATAGGTCTATTAGTAATGCTAGTAGTAAATATACTAAGAGTAATCCAATATTACAACAACAGAAAGAAGAAGATACAGTATTATTACAATCACCAACTAGTACACCTTCATCACCAGTACCACAAGAACGTACACATGATACCCTTGCAAAAGCAAGATCAACAATTACAAGTATCATTGATAATTATGATGATCAAAAGAAATTTCGTAATAATAGTAATAATGATAATGATACTCAAAATGTTAAAAAACTTGATAAAGGAAAATCTCGATCCAAGGATCTTCCTGAACGTATCGAGTTAGATCCTCCTACTGCTAATACAGAAGAAAACACAACAGATAATACTAAGAATAATTATGATAATTATTTAAATTCAAGAGCACAAGTAGTAGAACCGGGTCATGCTGTTCATGCTCAATTACAACATAAAAATACTTTTCCACCACAACCTATTCACAGCAATAGTAACAACAGTATATCAATGAATACAAATACTACTACTGGTATGAATGAAAAAACAATTGATGAAAATAATCAAAAGACACCAACAAGAGAATCTATTCCTGTAATGCATGCAATTACTACTGACATACCCACGATGACTGCTGGCAGCGTTGAACGACTTACTTCAACAAAGGGTAACCAAGGTATCATTGATAACAGTAAAGAAAGAAACACATCATCATCACCAATAATAAATAATAATTATGATAAACAAGAATCTCTTTCTATTCATACTACAAATATTAAAGAATCGACAATAATTAGCAACAATAATATTAAACAACAATCACCTTCAATGATAATGTCACCCTTCGTTAGTTATCTTCCCCAACTTACTACATTTTCATCCCAGAAACAATATGAACGAAAAAATAATAATGAATCTACAATAAGTAATCGTAGTAGTCAATCATTTGAATCTTTTTCTGAAGATATACGACATTAATCTCATTATTAATTTATTTATCTAATAAAAAAGAGTAAAGGGACTTTTAAAATCTGCATTGTGTAATTTTTATTTTTAAAGCGCTCTAAAAAAAAAAAACTATCCTCTCCTCTTTTTTCCAAAACGTCACAAAGTTTTTTTAAAAGAAAGAGAGAAAATAAAAAATAAAAAAAGGGTTGTATCTTTTACTTTATAATTTTGTATGCCTACAAGACCAGAACTTCGCCAGGCTAATACACTTGCTTGGGATAAAGGCAAAGGTATATAAAAATATTTACTGTTAAAATAATTATTATTTTATCGAGAATGATGGTTGTTTTGTCTTTGTTTCTAAACTAGTTTGTTATATATAAATATATAGATGCTTCACAGTATAAAAACCTTGATAGTAATATAAAAAAGAATACAACATTTATTAAAAAATGTAAAACATCATTGGCTGCTGATTCGACACAACAATTATTGAATGATATCAAAAAATTGAGCTTGGAAAAATACATTTCCGAAATAGTGGGTGCTGTTCTTGAAGGAATGCTCAAATGTAAATCAACAACCGATATTAGTGCTTGTGTTGAAGTATGTATTTATAATAAACAATTGAAAAATTTGGACAATAATAATAACAGCATCAACAAATAATGAAAACGACAAAAAAAAAAAAAAAAAAGAAATGAATAAGCAAAGAGACATTGTGTGTGTGTGTGTGTGTGTGTGTGTTGGAATGATATATAGATTCGGGAAAAAGGGGTGGAAGGTTCGTTATAACTCCATTATGAACTGTTTTTAATAAATAATAAAAATAATATTATTATTATTATTATTAGGTTATATCAGCATTACACCAACGGTTTCCTGAAACATTTACATTATTACTTACATATAACCTTGCTAAAGCACTTTCACAACCTTCTCGACAACACTTGAATTCATTAAGTCAAGATCAACGTGATAAAGAAGAATCGACGCGTATTTCGAGACAACGTACTTATTTAAGAATATCAGTTGAATTATGGCTTGCGGATGTATTACGAAACGTAGAAGATGGTATTCCATCTTTAGCATCTACTAGTTTGGAAGGTGTAGAGTCACAGAGAGATGGTGTTGCTGGATTTGTTGGATCTTCTTCTTCTACATCACTTAAATCACGAAAAAAAGAAGATAATGAAAAGAAAACAAAAAGTAATTTTGTTTATAATGCATTAAAAGGATTGGTAAGACAAAAAATAAAATAAAATATAGACAAGGAAGGAAGGAAGGAAGGTGAACTATGATGGATATATATGCAATGATGGATATATATTAACTTTAAATTTTTATAATATATATATATATATATATATATATATAAAATTTAGCTTTCAAATGATTTAGAACAAAATATCAATTTACCTATTGCTGCATCCTTTTTAAAAAATTATGGACAAGAAATTCTTGGTATTATTCCTCGTAAACAACGTGCTGCTTTGGAACAACAACAAGAACAAGAAGATAATAATAATGTAACAAATGGTGAAACAATGGATGATTCTTCTTCGAGTGTAGTAACACCCGAATATCGTAAACTTTTAAAAGATTTATTTGAAGAATATTATCGTAATGTTGAAAAACATTTAGTGAAGGAACATAAAATGATTAAAAAGTTGGATCATCGAAATCGTGAAATTTTATATACACGGGGTGAATTACCAGAAGAAATTAAACAAGATTATGAAAAATCTTCAAAGATTTATGAAAAACTTTTGAATAATACACAAACGTAAGTAAAAAAAAAAAAAAAAAAAAAAAAACTACTATATTGGAGGAAGAAGAAAGAAAGAAAGAAAGAAAGATTTTCGATTTAATTATTAATAATAATGTATGATATATAGACTTGCTGATGCATTAGATTTAGAAATGCCTGAACTTCCTGAAGAAGAAGGTGTTACTCGAGTTTCTATTGTTAGTGCTGGTGCAGCTAATGCATTTTCAGAAACAAAGGTTTGTTTTTTCTTTATATGATTGTGGTTTTTTATTGAGTGATTGAAGTATAACTAATTTAATATATATATATATATATATATATATAGGAATCATTGGCTAATGGTATTTGGGAAGATGAAGATGCTCGTAAATTTTATGAAGATTTACCTGATTTAAATGTTCTTGTTCCTGGTGTTTTCCTTGAATCCAATCCTCCAAAAAGAACAACAGATGGTGATGATGATGCACAAAATGAAAATACATCAGAAGAAAAAACAATTGAAGAGAAAAAAGAAGAATCGAATACTGAAAATAAAATGGATAAAGTCGAAAAGAAAGGAGATGAACAAGAGAAAGAAACAACAGGAGATGAAGAAACAGGAGATGAAGATGTGGATGCTTCTGATCTTGTAGATCAAGCACTCAAGTAAGACTTGTTAATATATATATATATATTGAGACATGGTTTACTAATTTTACTATATATTTCATTATTAGTACTGATAAAGACGAAGAAGGTACTGCTAATTCAATGCCTTCACAACTTGCTCAATTGGATGGATTAATTGCTCGTTTACCTACACTTGGAAATCGTGATTTAATTGATAGTGCTGCTGTTGAATTTTGTTATATGAATTCAAAAAATGCAAGAAAAAGATTAGTAAAAGTAAGAAAAATAACAAAGGAAAAAGGAAAATGTTTATTATTATTATTTATGCTAAATGAAAATTTTAATGCTGTGTAACCCTCCCTACTTTTTTATTATTATTATTATTAGGCATTATTGAATGTACCTAGACAACGTGTGGATTTATTACCTTATTATTCTCGTTTAATTGCTATTCTTAGTCAATACTATCCAGATATTAGTGAAACAGTTCTTGCAGCTGTAAGTTTTATTATTATTATTATTTGATTCATCAATAGATCAAATTAATTAACCCTATTTGTTATTTTAGCTTGACCATGAATTCAAAGGTTTACAAAAAAAGAAAACACAAGATCTTTTGGAATCTAGAGTAAAAGTTAGTAAATTTAAATATTCTTTTTGATAACAATGATAATGATAGGTTGTGATTACTAACAATGAACATTTAGAATATTCGTTTATTATCTGAATTAACCAAATTCCAAGTAGTACCTGCTCATACTATTTTTCATGTCTTTAAAATTGCATTGGATGATTTTACTCATCAAAATATTGATATTGTATGCAATTTACTTGAAACATGTGGTCGATACCTTCTCAAATCTACTGAAACAAGTGTTCGCATGAATAATATGGTAAAACGAAAATGAGAAAAGGCAAAAAAAATAAAAAATATTTAACTGTTTTTTTTTTTATATCAAAATTTGACTTTACTAATATACTTGAATATATATATATATATATATATAGTTGGAAGTAGTAATGCGAAAAAAGAATGTTCAACATATGGATAATCGTCAAATGCTTATGATTGAAAATGCTTATTATCAAGCCAATCCACCAGATCGTACAGCTATTGTTGAAAAAGAACGATCTCCTATGGAACTTTATGTTCGTAAACTTATTTATGGTGATCTTAACAAGAAATCATTGGATCGTATATTAAAACAATTACGTAAATTACATTGGAAAGATGAAAAGATTTTTAAAATGGTACTTAAAATCTTTCAAAAGGTGTGGAAAATTAAGTATAGTAATATTCATTTGTTGGCGATTTTGGCAAGTGGATTACATCGTCATCATTCCGATTTTGGTGTACAATTGGTTGATAGTCTTATTGAAGAAATTCGTATTGGATTGGAGGTAAATATATATATATATATATGGGGGGAAAAAAGTGAATGGAATTACGATATAAGAATACATATGCTAAAATATAAATCATTATAGCAAAATATTTTCAAACATAATCAAAGACGAATCGCTGTGGTCAAATACCTTGGTGAATTGTATAATTATAGATTAATTGACTCACCTTTAGTCTTTGATACCCTTTATACAATTGTAACATTGGGTCATGGTAATAATCATTTTAGTATTCAATATATGAATGAACTACATAGTGGTAATACTCTTCTTCTCACTTTATGAAATAACTATGTATAAATTGTCTATTAGAATTCGGTCGTCCTGCACGTGAGCGATTCTGTCCTATGGATGCACCTAATGACTTTTTCCGTATTCGATTGTGTTGCACCTTATTAGATACATGCGGCATGTGTTTTGATCGTGGTAGTTCAAAACGTAAACTTGACTACTTTTTGACATTCTTTCAAATGTATATTTTCACAAAAGCCAAACCTCCCATGGATGTTGATTTTATGGTCAGTGATACATTGGAAATGTTACGACCTCAAATGCATATATTTGCATCTTATGAAGAAGCCAATGAAGCTGTTGATCGTATGTTATTAGAACAATTACAATCTGTTCAAGGTCCCGATGGTAAAGTACAAGAAGGAGGATTTGAAGAAAGTGAAGAAGAATCAACAAGTGATGAAGCAGATGATGACGATCATTTAGAAGATGCTGATAAAGATGAAGAGGAAGTAGATAATACTGAAGAGGTAAGAATAATTGAATGACAGAAGGAAGAGGTCCCCCGCACTGTCCGACACCTGTTATTTTTTTTTTGTTGTTGATTAAGTGAGTAACACAAATAATAATAATAACCGCCTTATCAACCTCCCCCCCCCCCAATTTCTTTTCTATTTATTTATTCAGATTACACAAGAAGGTGTTGATGATGGAGAAGAAGAAGAAGATGTTGTTGTACTAAAAACAAAACAAGATCAAGTATCAAAGGAAGAAGATGATGAGTTTGAACGCGAATTTAGTCGTATGATGAATGAAAGTATGGAATCAAGAAAGTTTGAAAAGAAATCTGCTGTTTTAGATGTTCCTATTCCAATGAACCTTCGTGGTGCACAAGGTAAGCAAAACAGAAAACAAAAAACCTGCTTTTTTTTTAAAAAATCCAAATTGCTGGGAAGTTTGTGTATTTTTTTTTTTTTTTTTTTTTACTAAACTGTCAAAATATAAATAATAATTTTTAGATCGTCGTACTGCCACAGCACAAGAAAAGGATAATCATCAACAAGATAAAATGTCATTTACATTATTGACAAAGAAGGGTAATCGACAACAGGTAAATGATACCCAATCAAGCAAGGAAAAAAAATTGCATGATTCTTTTTTTTTCTTGATTTTTATGTATAAGATCGACATGTATAAGATGGCATGACAATAATAATAATAATAATAGTAACGATGATGATATACTAACATGTAGAAAATAATAATATTTTTAATTACCTATTTAGACTCGTACAATGGAAGTACCATCCGATTCTATTTTGGCAGTTAGTACACGTACAAAGCAAGAAGCTGAACGTGAAGAACAACAGCAACTTAAAAAATTAGTTTTGAATTATGAGGAACGAGAAGAAGCAGCTGCGCGTCAAGGTATTTTTTTGATTTTAACGTTAAAAGGAAGTTGTCAAGGTGATTTGTAACTAAGCAAATAAATATGTAATTTTTCTATTTTTAGCTGCAAAAGAAGAACGTGCACGACAACGAGGTGGATTCCGCGGTAGACGTGTACTTCATATTGGTGGTGGAGGTGGTGGCGCTTATTCTGGAAGGTAAAAAAAATAAAATAAAATAATTGATCATAATAATAAAGGATTCTAACCTTGCAAATAATAATAATAATAATAATAATATCTGTATTAGGGATAGAAAATGATTATAAAACATACACAAAAGTTTTTTTTTAAAAAAAGAAAAACACAGTGTTTGCTGTCAAGATCTTATCATTACATAACAATTAATGGAGGAATGGGGGAGAAAAAAAAGTTTGTTTTTTTTTTTGACATAACAATCAACTTATCAATCATCATCCCCCCCTTTTTTTTTCTCTCTCAAAATTTCCATTCAATATCCACCACACAGTATACACATCATCCTCAAATTTTCTTTGTTTATGAGATGCAATCAAAAAAAAAAAAGATTTTTTTTTTTCGCTGTCGAAAATGAGGTGGTGTTAGAAGAAATTCAAAAGGATTGAATATTTAAATCATAATAATCATAATAAAAAATAATATTCTTTTTTTTTTTTTTTTTTTACCTCTTTAAATATGTGTGTGTTTGTGGCGGTAATTATTATTATCCGACCAGCCGAACCTGTAACTTAAAAATTTTTTTTTGCATAACAAAACTTTTTCTTTTTTTTTTTTTTTTTTTTTTTTTTTTTGACATTTCAAATTTCATAATGTCGTCCGAAGAAACAGTTTTACAAGAATTAAAAAATATTTATCACCCAGATCACCTTAAAAAGAATGCTTTTTTTCGTGAAATGTTAGAACAAGATCCTGAACGATGTAAATTTCTTTTTTTTTTTAACTATTTTGTTTAAACTTTTATAAACATAATTTTTTTTTTGACATAATTCTTTTTTTTTTTTTATATAGGGATCAGTTTAAAAAAAATTTCAGTGATAAAACAAATAAAACCTCTTGTTGCTGGTGATCTTGAGTTATTAATTCGAGCTGCTGAAAGTTCTAATGGTGAATTTGAAGTAAATGAACAAAAGACTAAACTTCGTTGTACAAAAGAACCTGAAAAAGAACCTGAATTAAAGGAAGATGGTACTCCAGTAGCAACTGCAGAACAAGTAGAAAAATTCGGGGACCACATTTTATCAGTCAATCGAAAATCTATTTATGCTGTAAGTTGTTATCAGATTAATTATCCAATATATAGATATATGCATATTGATTATTTTAAATGTAATACGTTTGATGTTTATCCATATATAGAAAGGTTTTCCAGTAGATCCAGAACCAAGTCGTAAAGAATTAACTAGTTTGTTTACACCTTATGGACGTGTCATGCATATTAAATATCGTCGTGATGATCAAAAGAAATTTAAGGGTAGTATTTTTGTTGAATTTGAAAATGAACAAGTAGCTCAAGAAGTTGTTACCAAGGATCCTACTTTTAATAAAAAGGAATTATTAGTCATGTTAAAGTATGTTGTTCATATAATGTTGTCATAGTAATATTAGTTGTCATGGTAACATATACTCACACGCATATATTTATTTATTTATATATGTATATAGGAGCGAGTATGTTGAAATGAAAGCTAAAGAAAAATTTGCCGATCAATCATTTGAACACAGAGATATTGCACATGGTGGTATGGCTTATGTAGAATATGAAGGTGCCGGTGAAATGAAACCCGAAGCAATCAAAGACTTGATTAAGAGTAAACTAGGCATTACTGTTGTTCACGTGTACCAAAAAAGAAAAGAAGACCAAGGCAAAGGGGTGGCGCAATTGGAAAATGTTTGGGTTGAGGACTTTTTATCGAAATTGGGTGAAGAAAATAAATTGGAAGATTTGACTTTTAAGGCTGCAGATGGTAAATAATACATGATTGTTATATATACTAATTTATAACTAACAAATTATTTTATATATGTATATATATTATGAAGATGAATCTCGAGGTGCATGTATGGATGATAAATCAAAGTTCTTTAAAATGTTAAAAGAAAGACGACGCGGTGGTGGTGGACGCGGTGGACGCGGTGGACGTGGTGGAAGAGGTCGTTCAAAACATGATTCTGATCAACCAAGAAAGAAACAAAAGACTGATTAAAAATAAAATAAAATAAAAACTTATATCTTACCACTGTATTAATATCATTATTAACAAAAACAACTTCTTTTTTTTTATTGGTTTGGACTAAACTGAAAATAATACACATGGTTCTGTGTTACTTTTTAAATTTTTAATTGTCGTACAATGGCGTAGGTCTTTATTATTATTATTCCCCCTCCCTTTTTTTTTTTTTTATTTGATTAAAAAAAGGTTTTTTCCCCTGATAATTTTGTACGATGCTACACAACAAGGGCCCTCTCATCCCCCAAAAAAACAAAATTAGACGTGTGTGTACTCCCTCTTTTTTTTATTTTCTTTCTTTCTTTTTATATTCTTTTTGTTTCGGGGTTGAGGAAATAAATAAAAAAAGAAAATATTATTTCTAATTGGGGGGGTTAGAGGTTGAGAAGGAACGACCTGTGAGAAGAGATTTGTTTACTTTGTCTAGTTCCTTTGGGTGAAATGTTAACTAATCAAGTCAGTTCAATTGACTTGATAATTCCCAAATAAATAATATTGTCCTTTTTTTTTTTTTTTGTTTACCTTACCTGTGTGTATGAGCGAACGAGAGAGAAAAAAGTGTTAAAAGTAATTATAAACAAGGAAAGATCCATGCATAAACTTTAAAAGGGGTGATGATCATAAAATTTGGTTATTTGTTGTTTATTTACACAAAGAGATTGTCTAAAAGATAATTAATGTGGACCAAATAAAAACTCAAAAATATTTTAAAAAACAAAATTGATTTAGTTGAAACTGGTTTTTTTTTTTTTTTTTTTTTTTTTGCCACTGGCAAAATAAAAATAGAAAATTGCATTTCATGTTTATATATATATAATATGTAATTGTGTATGTTTGTATGTGTAAATATGAAGTAATAAAGGCAAAAAATAAAATAAAATAAAAAAAACTAATAAAAATAAGCAAAAGAAAAACAGTAATATAAATATAATATCTAAATGTATGTGTTATGTGTGTGTGATGAAACATAATGAAGAAAAAGAAAATAACAAAAAAAAAAAAAGGGGGGTGTGGGGATAGTGGCATAAAGAGCACTTGAGAAGCTAATAATTTGTAGTGTGGTATATTGAGAACAACAAAAAAGTAGCAATATTATACATGAATTACAAAAAAAAAAAGGAAAAAAAATAAATAAATAAATACAAATAAAAAAAAAAAGAAGCAGACTTGAAGGCGAGTTTTTTGATCTTTTCTCATAGCAAAATAAATAAAAAAGAGTCGGCCAGGGCATAAAAGCATGTAAAATGTGTGTGTGTGTGTGTATATGTGTTTGTGTGTGAGTGATAATGCGTATGAATTCTTGTTTAAAAAAAAAAAAGTGAATATGTTCTTGTAAGTTTTTTTTTGTCTGTGTGCTCGTGTTTTGCTGTTAATTGTTGTTTGGCGTAAAAAAATAAAAAATAAAAAAACGTATGTATTGATGATATAAATGCTGTTCCATGATTTAAAGTAAAACAATTTGCTTAACCAAAAGTGCTGACAATATGAGCAAGTTGCAATAAATCATTACCAGTAGAAGGTTTTTCATCACCAGAAGTAGGAGGTTGAATAGGTGGAAGAAATGTAGCTGATGAAGGTGGAGGTGAAGCAAAAGATGAATTTGTTGATGAACATGACGAACTAGATGAAGCACGACGAGGTCGGTTCACAATTCGTGATGATGGTAAAGAGGATGGTTCCATAGGTCGAGGTTTTGGCAAAATGACATGACTTGGTTGTTGCTGTTGATAATAATAGTGTGGTAAAGGTGGTGAAGGATAATGATGAGGATGAGGTTGATGATTGTAATAATAAGGACGAGAATAAGGATCGGTCATAGAAGTAGTAGAAGTAGTAGGGGATGGATAAGTCATGCTACATTGAGGTCTGGTCATCAATGGATGCAAAGTAGTTGATTGCGTATCTGAATAAATGTGTGCATGAGAATGAAGTTGTGGACCGTGTGAGGGATAAGGTTGTTGTTGGTGTTGTCTTTGTAACTTGGATTGTTGATGGTGACGTCTTGACTTGGGAGACATATGAGTACGATAATGTTGCATCATATTGTCTTGACGTGAGAAACGAGAAGGACATCCAGGATATAAACAATGAAAGTTCTTTTCACCAGTGTGAATACGATTATGTCGAGCCAAATGACCACTGTTTAATATTAAATGTTAATTATTTTTGTCTTTCTAATAATCGATTAGAAAAAAATAATAAAAAAAAAAAATTACCTAGTGGTGAAGCTTTTATTACAACCCGGTTCAGTACAATGATATCGACGACGTCCGCCATTTGGGGTAACTGTAGTACTAGTGGTAGTTTGTTTTTGTTTCTGTTGTTGTGGTGATGGTGATTGAGATGGTTGATCATTTAATAAACTGATTTTTCTTCCACAAGCATCCTTAATGGACAAGGCTGTTGGTTCATAAGATAATTGCACCATTGTTTATTTTATTTTTTAATTTCAAAAGTATATATAAAAAAAAAAGATAAGCAGTAAAGAAAAGTAAAGAAAAGTCTTTAATAAAAAAAGAAAGAAGAAAAACAAAAAAAAAAAAAGAGAAATGTAATGCGGGTTTATATATAAATTATCAAAGTCGAATTAAGACTAAGGATATATTTGGCAAGTTTGATTTCTGGGTCCTGCGTGTGTAATGTTTGTTCATATAAAAAAAAATAGTAGATTTTTTTATATTTTATTGCAAATCCCCTTATAATATAAAATAAACACAAGTATCGTTAGGTTATAAGCGCACTGATGCAAAACTGGAACGGGCCGACAAAAAAGTGGAAGAGGAAAACGTGGTTGCCATGCCATGCATTTAGCCCTGCATTACTATAAGGGAAGAAAACGTGGCCATGTTGAAAGAAAGCTAGAACGTGGTTGTTTTTATATTATTATATTGTGCTTATTTTTATAACTCACACATCATTGAAACAATAACCGCGCGCAAATAAGGAAGTAAAATTTCACAATAAAGATCTTCTTGAAAAAAAAAAAACAATCGTTTCTATAAATGATTATTTGTGAACCCAGGGTTGGGTTCTTCTTTTGATCATAAGCCGAAATCTCCGCCTTTTTGTTCCTAAAAAAAAAAGAGGCCCTTTTTGTTCCTAAAAAAAAAAGAGGCCCTTTTTGTTATTAACCAAGCAAATCCCCCACATTATACATAACACCACATTATTATCATCATGTCGTTGTTACAAAAAAAAAAAGGTACTTCAAATATTGCGTTGATGTGTATTGTGTTACTTAGTTACGCACATTATACTAATAAAATGTTGACGTTCAATTGTCGTTCTTTTTTCCACCATACCCCCAATTTACTTTGTCTTCCCCCCCAACATATTATACATATTAATTTTTGCTATTGCGATGATGGTAATAATATTAATATGAACGTTACCTATCTTTTAATAATAAAAATATAAATGCTAAAACGAGTTAGTGATTAAAAAATGTATTTTGTTTGGTTATTCTAAAAATGTGCTTTTTTTTGTAACCATTTCTTTTTTTTTTTTTTTTACCCCACGGATTAAATCGTGAAGTAGATTTGAAAGCGATCACATTGTTTATTAAAAAAAAAAAAGGTGGCGTGTCTTGTTTTTGTCTGAGTGTGGGTAGTACGAGCGATGGATGATGGAAAAAAAAAAGAGGACGCGTCAGGGTTTGTTGTTATTTCTTGTTATACAATAAAGGTTAATGAATAAAAATGCGATAAGGTCCCTTTTTTGATTTTCAATAACAAAAAAAAACAGAACAGACAAAGAGAAGAACCAATTGGGTGGCAATTGGGGGGTTATAGTTGACAAACAAGCTTTTCTTGATTTTTCTTCTTTTTTACCCTTTTGTGAATGATTTTTTTTTCCAACCCCTTGAATCGTTTTCGGGGTAAATTATGATCCTATGACTACAAATAATCAGAAAAAAAAAGACAACAATGGCTATTAAATAATTGATCTAGATTTTATAATAATAGACAACAAGTTATTTAAGATAAAAATATATTATACTTTGTAAAGAATGTCGAAATATCAGAAATTAAGGAGATTTTTTAAAAAAAGAAGGGGGGGAGTGGAGGAGCTTGTTTATAAGGAGTTCTATAAAGAGGGTTTTTTTTTCCAACAAGTCTAATTCTTCTTTTCTCCCTCACCTCTTCTCTTATTCACTCCTACCTCCTGTATAGCACGCGAGTGAAACCCCCCCCCTTACTTTATTCAAATTCCTTTATAGATTTTTATAAAGCGCGTAAACCTTCTTTGTATAAAAAGAAATTGACTCGTGGACTCATGATCACAGAAACAGGGCTTATTGGAAATAATAAATAATATAATTCAAGTTGATCGACACAATGAACATATTTACCCATCAGGTTTAACTCCGAATATGGTGATGGTTCCGTGATCGACATTTTTTTTTTTCAATTGTTTGTTTCGGATAAATTCCCCTTTTCATAATTCTAATAAGTGCTTCTAAAAAGGATATATTTAGATATATTCTTTTTTTTTTGTGTAAGGTGATACGATTTCAAAAATAGCAAGAACGAAATCTTCGAACATTTCTTTTAAACACCAATGGATTGGTTTCTGTCTTGTCAACGGGTCATAATAATAATTCTTTCTCCCCCTTCCTCCTCCTTCTTCTTCTGTTCCACATCTACCTTTTTTTTCTAACCTCCCCCTTTTATATATATAACTTGTTACCACGTTTCGGTAAATCGTTTTTACTTTTATTGGTTCAAGATGGACACGACCGAAAACTTAAAGGAGTTATGTGTATGCGTTACACCTCTATCTCTTTTTTTTTTTTTTTACATAAAATTACATAAATCTATAGAAGTAAATAAAAACATTATCAGAAAAAAAAAACATTGTATTACCATTATTATTTAGTATTATAATTAAAGTTTATACCACGTTTTCGAACTTTTTAACTCTTGAACCCCTTTTTTTTAAGTTGTTTGTTGATGGGGTTGTTACCCTTAAAAACTAGTATGTAACTCCTACTTTGATGGAACCCCTTCCCTTTTTTTTTTCCACTCTCGTGTATTCCTTTTTTTTTTTTTTCGTTATTTTCAAAAAGTAGTTTATATTTAAAGAAAAGCATATTATAACTATATATAAAGAGGTAGTGAAAAAAGTGAAAAAAAAGGGGGTTCAAAAAAAAAAGTTTTTTTTTTTTTTATTTGGTTAAAAATTGTGCACAGACATTCTTTTTTGTGGTCTTATTATAAGAAGAAAGTATTAGATTAATAGTTAATAAAATTATTTTCTCTTTTTTCTTTTTTTTTCCCTCGCATCTTCCTAATAGAGAAAAGATTGTTCATAAAGAGTCAAATAGGATGGTACTCATATCTTTCAAATTAACAATTCAAAGTTTTAAATATTTTCATATGAGTATATATATGTATAGTGAAAAATATAGTATTTATGTGTGTCAAACTGATTATTATTTTCATGGAGATAGAGAGGTTGAGAAGAATCTTTATTACTGTGCATTTTTTATGCCGTAATAATAAATTTTGAGAAATAGACGAGAGTGTGTGATAACATTATTGATTAAATTATAGACATGGAAATTTAATTCTATGTGGTCTACCGAAATTTATCTATTATTTTGTTTTGGACAATCAATGGTATCTTTGTTATTACATTACGTATTATGATTATCATGAAAGGTAAAGCGTGTTAGAAATGATTAAATTTAATTATCGTCACAGCCTGAAACATCAACATTAGATACTTTTTTATTTTGATGAATGTGATTGTATGTATATAATATTATAATTTACAATGTTTGATGTTAATTTACTGATGCTGATGCATTTGTTGTTTGTTCTTTTTGTCTTTTATGTAAATATAAACAATGCATTTTTTGTGATACCATTCAAAACTTGCTTATATTTTTGGGGGACGGATTGAGAAATATACAAAGAGAGAGAGAGAGAAAGAAAATAAACTGGAGAAAATATAAAAATTTATTATAACACATGTCATAGTGTAGTCAAACTACAATAGTAACATAAAAAAAAAGGGCTTCCCAGAATATTATACCTTCTTCCATAATATTACGTACTTTCAGAACAGCGCGCAAAAAAAAAAAAGGATGTGCAAAACAAAAATCACTTTTTTTTTTATAACTCATCATCATTTTTGATTTTTTTGGTCGTTTACAAGTACCAAATAATTCAATTGCTCACGAGGAACAAAATAACAAAAAAAAGGGGGGAAAACGTGATTCTATTTTATTTTTGGGCGCCACATAATATTGACTTACTAGGACCCCGTCAATAGAAATGTGTAAATAGCATTAATTACTATTGTAATATATAAAGATAAAAAGTGGATCTTAAACTAAATTTTAGAGTCGGGTCCAGTCCCTTGTTGTTAACTAAAGGGATTGTCGTCATGTCTACAAATAATAAATTCTGGTTACTATGATCAATTTTTTAATGCGTGTTTGCTACACCCTTTTTTTTTTTTTTTTTTTTGAAATGCCGCATAGATAATTTGGAGCTCATAATGCGAGACAGTTAAAGAGAGTGGGCGTGTGTGATTATTCAAGTTGGGGAGGATTGTTGGGAGAATTCGTAAATCTTATTTAACAGCTATAATTATTTTATTTTGGTTGTGGCTAGTGTTCTTGTTCCCAATTTATAACCTTTTCTGACATGATGTACACCTACTTCATTATATCGCATGTTTAAAAGAAGGTTTTTGTTGTTAAGATAATGGAATTGTCAGATCTATAAAAAGTGACCTTAATAACTTGGTAATCAATAATAAAGCTGATTGTTATTAGTCCTTCTCTGTCTCTTTGTTTTTATTTTTATTATTATGTTTCTTCACATCTTCTTTGTTCTTGCTGTTTATTTCTCAATTAATACTCCTTTCTAATCAAAAGTCACCACCTATTATACATATAAAAGGTGAAATATTTTTATAGCCGATCCTTTTACTATTGATTTATATATTTATATTTATATCTTAACAAATTACAGTCAAAGTAGTATTTATAAGGTAAAGATGATGGGTTAACTGTAACTTTATAGAATCATTATTACGTACACAGGTAAATAATCTGATTTTCTATATTGATCTATGTAAGATAACAAGTTACAACATGATGGACATATAGTTAATATCCTATGAAAAGTAGTTGGACCATTGTATTTTAACAAACATGCAAGAACTAGAACCAAAGCAAAAAAAAAAAAAAAAAAAGCCAAGCTAAAAACACGAGTTAAATCAAATTACCGAAAAAAAACTGTCTATAAAAAAAAAATTGTGAGCTCATTCTAGCACCGATCACGTATGTTGGATATTTTGTATATTAATGTGGCGAGCCTTCTTCACCTTTGCATCTTCGTGGGTTGAGCACCTCCACTTCGCTTCGTGTCAACCCCTCCGGAGCTGCAGTTTGGCGGTTTGTTAATGTGCTAATCTTCAAATGATCATTCAAACCAATTAACATCAAGATATCAAATGCTATAGTATTATTTTAACAAAGAATAAAAAAGATGAATTGGCTGAAGAGGTATGACAAGAAATGGGTATGATGGGTTTTGTTATATTCATTTATGAGTGTGAATACAGTATTAAAAAACAGAGGCAATACATGAAACATAGGTGAGAATATAGAAGCGTTTGTCAAGGATAAATTTATATATCTACATTACGTATTTACAAGTTAAAAAAAAGAGTAGAGTAAAGGAATGAGTATAAACTTTTATGGATGGGGATTGGAAAATATTATATAATAGCGAGAATATTTATACATATCAAGATAATAATCAGTTATTCAAATTTTGAAGTTTGTCACTACTTGATTGTTGGTTTGGTGATGAGGCTAACGGTGCTTCATGTGAGGATGATGTTGAGCTGGAATTACTTGATTCCGCCGATGATAACGATGTACTATAGCTAATTGATGGGGGGGGGGAAGTGCTACAATAGACCCCCAGTTTTTGCACTCCTGTCAAATTGAAAAACCCAGGTTCCGTAACTTTTTTGAAGGAATTGCCACATTGAAAAAACCGGGAGTCTACTGTACTTGACGTTGATGGGACTTACGTAACTGGATTGGCGATATTCATAAATAAATCCAAAGTTCGTTTTTTTTTTATAATGACTGCTAATTCAAATAATGGGATCATACGAATGACATATTTATTTTGACTGGTTGGGAAAAAAAAGAGAAGGGTCGCCATCAGGACAGCCAACTTCAATCATACAATTTTTTTTTTACTCCTATTCGATTAAAAGTCAATACGTAGGTAATATTGATAATTTGTATTAGTAAATTTCTTATTTAATATATTTGCATATATTTTTTTCCCACTGGCTATTACCATCTATACAATATCCCGTAACCGAGAGATCGTGAATTAATGATGGTGATTTGGTAACGATATCTTACACCATGTCTTTTCATTATCATCTTGTAATACCTTGGTCTGATCCTGCTTTTTGCCACCAATTCCCATATATCCCAGTTTAATACTTGTCCCAACAAATGCAACATCATCTACTTTTCGTCTCATGGCTTCACGCGTGATCTCCTCCACACCGCCAGATAGCTTTCGGGTTACTATTGGTGACATTGGACTTGCACTCCTTGTTTTTTCTTTCCTAATATAGACAACAAAGAAACTAAATTAATAAAATATTCGCTGCGAGCAATTTCTAAAACCATCGTAATGCTAAGTAATATGATCTCTTACCCAATGATCCATATATCCTTTGTTGTAAATTAAATATCTTATGAATGGAACCAAAAAGGCAGTGCTGTTTGTCGACATATGATTATTTTTTTAAGAACTGTAATAAAGGTTCAATGATGGACTTGAGGAGCCAAAACCATAGGACTATCGTCTTCATCTGAATCAAGTTTTATGAGATTTGTCACTGTACGTAGTGGTTTTCTATTTACTATAAAAAGATATATCAATAAGAAATAATGCTCACGTCAAAGTGCTTGTATAAGCCTGTTTTTTCTTCATATTCAACTTACCAATTTGCTTGATTCTTTGATTTTTTTTTTCATTAACATCACTGTCGACCGGAATAATAAAGGGAGCCCCAACATCTTCAATTTCATCCAGCGCTTTCCTTGGGAATATATCTTTGTTCTAATTTGCATCGTCAATATCGACAATGATTTTACTCAACTTAAGTCGTTCTATGGTTATTCCTTCTTTGGATCTGATGAACTCCATGTCATAGGTGCAAATGTTACCATATCAAGTATACTAAATTAAGTATCATCCTATATATACTAATAAACTAAATAAATTTAAACGTATTTGAAAAAATCACAAATTGCTTTACGTAAAAGCGTTATTTGATAAGATGGTAGTTGCATGATGCTTGATCTATTTCATCTTCTAGCAACATTGTGTGCTTTTTGTATGGAGCAACTCATTCCAAGATATTTGAGTCAAACGTTGGTCATTTTATTTTACAGACCGGACAATGCAGTTGAATGCGACAAACTGTGTTACTCAACATGAACAGACTATCTTTCATTGGAAAAAAGAAAACCATTATAAAGAGTGAAATCTTATTAAAACCAAAGAATCTTACTCAAGTACAAACCTTAATGATATGTTATTTACCTATCTTGTTTTTTCCAATAATAAAACTTTCGACTATTTATATATTCAATTCATTACATCCAGTACAACATTATCTTTTAAAAACATCATAATAAAGAGACTTTTAGTGAATTTTATATTAGAACACCTTACGTGATATATTTATATAGATTGTAATTTAATAAGAAACAAAAAGACCTTTATTCTGGCTTCTTTATCAACATGACTATATTGCGTATATACTCATCTACCTATATACATCAAAATGCTTGCTAGAATATAATGATCTTGCTACTTGTCACCGTATAACTGTATGCTTCATATATGGTGTAATTTATTACCTTGTTGGATAGATCGATATAGAAAATCAGACTATTTATCTGCGTAATAATAATTTTATAAAGTTACGGTTAGTCCATCATCTTTACCTTATAAATACTTTGACTGTATTTTAATAAGGTATAAATATAATATTTAAATTCGAAAGCAAAAGGATCGGCTATAAAATATCTCATTTTTTATAAGTATAATAGGTGGTGACTTTTGACTAGAAAGGAGAAGTAACAACAAGAACGGAGGTGTGAAAAAACATAAAGAGAAGAACTAAAAGTAATCAGCTTTATTATTATTGGTTATCAAGTTATTAAGGTTACTTTTTATACATTTGACGATTCCATTATCTTAACAACGAAAACTTTCTTTTTAAACATGCGATAATTAAGTAGGTGTACATCATGTCAGAAAAGGTTATAAATTGGGGAACAGGGACACTAGCCACAGCTAAGTGAGATTTACGAATTCTGCCTTACAAAAGCGAACATTGGGCGGAGAACAAAATGAATTTCACCTGCAAGCGAGTTTACTAACTTTGGAAGTGGAGACACTTTATATACTCTTTTTACTCTTCATATTTTTTTTTTCTGTTTCATTTTATTTGATACATAACTAGAAGAATCCTACTATTTTTTTTCTTATACATATATTTTAGTCATGGCATCTAGACAATCCCCTCAAGGTCAAACCCAAGGAAAAACATATCAATTCAAACTTGTATTATTGGGTACTTTTTTTTTTCTATCATTTTCTTTTTGAAGAATTTCATCTGTTTTAAAAAAAAATAAAAAAGACTTGGCATTAATTTTTATATGTTCTCTATCTAGGTGAATCCGCTGTTGGAAAATCAAGGTAATTCTTTTTATTTGATATTTGGACGATAGACATTATTTTTTGAATATATACATAAATAGATACGTTTTGATTATAATTTATCGAGAACGTGTATATACCTTTTTTTTTTTTAATATAAAAATGCAACATAACAACTAATCTCGGATTTTATATATTCTATAGTTTAGTGATGCGGTTCGTTAAGGACCATTTCGACGAATATAGAGAAAGCACCATCGGAGGTAAATTTGGAAAACAATAACTTGATAAGATTAACGATAGACATTACTACAGTGGGTTATAAATATGATATTAACTGAAGATATTGAATATATATATATATATATATATATAGCTGCTTTCTTGGCACAAACTATTTCCTTGGATGATAATACAACAGTAAAATTTGAGATTTGGTAAGTGATTGAAATAGATAAAAAGGAAGGAAAAAAAAGTTTGAATGATATCAATTATGACAAATTATGATGAATAACTAATTGCATAATAAATAATAACTTGTTTTATAGGGATACTGCAGGTCAAGAACGATATAAGGTATATAAAATATACAAATAGATAGCATTAAATTGAATATTGTGTAAATTATTGTTATAAGATTTATTTTATTTATATAATTATGATGATTTATTAGAGCTTGGCACCCATGTATTATCGTAATGCAAATTGCGCAGTTGTCGTTTATGACATTACACAAGCTGTATGTTTCAAATTTTATTATTGATATTTTTTTATTTAAAAAAAAGAAGATAACTATGACTAAATTTATATCATTGTTTTATACTTAGTCCTCATTGGAAAAAGCTAAGGCTTGGGTTAACGAACTTCAACGTCAAGCAGACCCTAATATTGTAATTGCATTAGCAGGCAATAAGTCTGATCTTGAAAGTCGAAGAGCTATTGAAACACAGGTAACATGAGAAGGATTTATACATAAAGAAAAGATATATAAGAAAAAAAGACAAAGAGTAAGAGATAATTAACAAAGGATGTATATATATATATATATAGACTGCACAGGAATATGCTGATGAAGCTGGTTTATTATTTTTTGAAACATCAGCAAAGACAGCACATAATGTCCATGAATTGTTTAATGCTATAGCAAAACGTATGCCACTTGATCAACTTGCTGATAATACTCGTGGTAGAAATCGTTTGAATGCTCGTGGTGGTGTGGATTTGAATCGACCAGCTAACCCTAACGGTTGTGCTTGTAAGTTATATATATTTATATATACAAAAGTGGATCTTTATATATAATATATCTAAACGTGTATAAATACTGTATATTTATAGGTTAATGGTCAAATTTATAACTCAAACTTGAAAAAGAAAAAAAGAAAAAAGAGAGAGAAATTATAAGGAAAATAAAAATAGGGGAAAACAAGAGAGGGTATATATATTTCTTTTTTCTGTGTTCCAAGATATCCTTTACTTCCTTCTCCTTTATTTTTTTTATTCCCACCCCCCTCCCAAACATACACATACACCCCAAACATGTTCACATATATACGATACACACCTTTTTTTTCTTCTTCTCGTCCTCTTTTTTATAAATTTTTATGCTATTTTTTTTTTCACTCTCTTTTTCTTTTATCTTTTCAAAATTGAAATTTGTTTGCTTATTCATCCCCCGCCTCCCCTTTTTTTCTTTATTATTATTCATTATCTCTTCGTTTATCATATCAATCTTTTTTTTTCTCTCTCTTTCTTTTCTATCCCTCTATGTCAATCACATCAACCCTTCGCAGTTACCCTTTTTTCCCACTTACACCCATCTTTTTTATCATCTTCTGAAAGTGTTTCTATTAAAAACTTTTTTTTACATTATATATTAATATGTTGTATTATTCGTAATGCATTAGTAATGATTATCTGGTTATATTTACATAATTGTATATGAGAGAAAGAATTATTTATGCTATAATTATGGTTATGGTTATTACAATATAGGGTTCCAATTGTTATTAACTATATGATTTAAAATGGTAAATGATGATTGTGTTATATTTGGTATGTATCAATACGATTATGACGAAAAGCAGATGGTATAGGCGATAGTTCTGGATAATAAGGTGGAGGTCGAGATTCAGTATAGACTGGTAATACATCAGCATTCAAACTATCTCCTCTTGATTCTGAAGAAAGATCCAACCTGGGTTTCGCTCGTGTTGTCATATCCTTCGCTACTGCATCATCTGTATAAGATAACAAACCATCGGGTATATGGGTACCGTGAGGCATAGTCCCAAAATGAATTGGTACCTCGAATAATTTGCGAGTTAACATGATCATAGGTCCACAGCGTACTTTTACATGAACGCATACCTTGTATATCGCGCTAAATCGAGATGATTCTGTCACAGATGGTAATGGAGCTGCGTATGGAATTTTTATTTCTAATATCTCACCATCGTCCTCTTGTTCGATATCTGGTCTTGACAAGATACTCGATGATGAGGATGCACAATCACTAGGAATGGAAGGGCTAGAAATGGATAAGGTTTCTGGTCGAATGCTAACACCATCAAAAGTTAAATATCGTTTTAATGAAGCAGAAATTGTGGTGGTGGTGCCAGTAATTAATGTAGTCAATGAAGATGATTCTTTCTCTTGTTGAGACTTTTGAACTACTTTAATTCGAATAAAATGATCTCGACGTTGTTGATAATTTAATCCAGTTAATAAAGTAATGTGGAACTCATCACGATTATATGTATAGGTATGAATTTTAGCGTATGGACTGGTTGCTATATGCGGTTCAAATTTAATTTCAAAAGGTTGTTCAGTTTTATATTTATCGTTGATAGTGGCTGTAAATGTATATGAAGTATCAAGTAGTCCGTGTTTAAATGTATGTGGAAAATTAACCATTGGCATTTGGCATAAGAAAGGAAATCGATGATATCCAGGATCTAATGTTTGTGATAGAGATAATGTTGTTCGAACACCAAAGAGAGTCCCCGTATCACCTTTAGTAGATCTACCCATAACACCATAATTGACAACTTCTAAAAGTACAAAAGAAAAATTAAATAAATAAAGGTTAAAATCAGTTACTTTGTTTCCATAATTTGTTTCCTTGGTGACAAAAAAAAAAAGAATCGGAAGAGATCACACAGACCTACACCACGAAAAATAAGCCTCAAGTATTCTACATCAAGAGGGTGTGTTAAATAAACTTCAACTTCTCCTTCAAATACAGCACCAGGGGTACATCGTACTGTTGTTGAATTCCCATCATGATATTGTTGATTAATTTTAATAAGAATTTGTACAGTTTCTTTATTTTTAGAGTTAATTGTTCTAACAACGAAGCCCATTTTGAAAGAAAAAAAGAAAAAGGGTAGATATGTACAGAAAGTTGACAAGAGAAGGGGAAGAGAATGCGTGAGCAAGGAACAGAAAAACAGATGAAATAGAAAGAAAAGGATTCGTATCGAACAGTGAAACAAATCTAAAAAAATGTAGAAAAAAAATATACCATATATTCCTCCGATTCTTCGGCGCTCTTAAAAAAACTTTATAATTACCTCGTACGCAATTGTGGTCGGTAGTTTTGTGGTCGGCAATAGATCCCATAACCAGCGGGGTACTCACAGATAAGAACTGTATGAAGTAAGCAAAAAAATAATAATAAAATAGATTTAAATATCGCTACAAAAAGAAGATCAACATAATTTGTTTGGTATATCTTTGATTGATAATTAGCTCCGGAATAATGATCCATGTCATAATGAGTAGTAAAACTATTTCCAATTGAGGTATAATAATGACATATACAGTATTAAACAAGAAGGAAGTGAAGAAGAACAGTCATTTTCAGTCATTTAAGTGTAATGTGTCACCACTGATGCTTTAAGCTGATATGATCGTCCCCAAATCTCCTCCTTTTAAAAATTTCCCAAGTCAATGGATCTCCATTTACTAGTTTGCTGTATAATTTTTTTTTCTGGCTTCAGTTTCACAAATAAAAATAATATACAGATGATGAAATTTAAGCTGATTTTATGTGTCACTATATATTATGGAAGGAAAAATATACACATTATGGGGCTTATTTTGTCCACTTCTTTGCTCAATGCGTATTCATTATTCTAGCAGCATACAACTAAAATTGAGTTTCTCTGATCTGATTAGTAAAAGAAGTCACCATACGCTTATTTTTCGGTTTCACGGTGACCGAATTTTTTTTCCCACAATATGAAAAAATGACAACAATAACAACAATAAACCAGCTACGCCATCGTTGATAACCACTCATACTTTGTTATCCCTAATTTCTGGACAAACAAAAAAAACACTCCTTTTTCCCGCTTTTAGGAACGCAATTTGCTTTCCCCATTTGCACGACGGGAATTGCTGCGGACACCCCAAAAAACATACTATATTAGGTAATTTCAACTCTTACGGACACCCCGCATTTATATTTTTTCAAAGACACACAACAATCTGACATAACTATGTCGTATTCAGCCATTGATACACTATATATACAGTTATTGTCGTTATATGACTTAAAAACATTTATGAAACTTATTTTAGCAGTTCAACTTTTTATGAATAACAGTCAATATTTCTTATCTTTTTTCATCATATCGTTATGTACACAAGTGGGAGCTATAGCCCTTATGAAAGCAAGACAGATAAGAAATAATGTATACTTTTAATGTTATATACATATGAGCGGTCAAATAAGCATTATTGGTGTTGATAACGTTGTTACTATAATCTATATGATCTAAGAATTTATTTGATAACTTTTTATTTGTGGGGTGTCCGTAATAAAGCCAAAATGTGAGGTGTCTGTAATGTAGCAATTCCCTTTCACGACTGCCTTAATGTTAGCCTAATGTTAGCCTGGGTAGGATCAGGAAAACAATCGAAGGTTGAAGTAATGTTTGATTTACTCTCTTCCCTCGCTCCCTTGTCAAAGAATAATGACGATGATGAAAAGTAGTTTTTTTTGTTTTTTGTTTTAATCATATAATTTTATTGCAACTAGTAGTATAGCAATTGTTGTAAATTATTTCTTTCTGAAAGAATAAAGATTAAATCATATTTGAATGATCCCATAAGTAAACAAACCAGTACAAATTTTATTATATTTCACGTATCAATGAATGAGCGATCCTTGCTTACTGCTCAGATCAAAAGACAAACGTATATTTGAAGTGCAAATGAATGAATGAATTAAAAAAGTAAACGTATATTTCAAATGTCAGTGAATGAACAATCACTGTCCAATGATCGTACCCGATAAAGTGCCCATTTTCTTTTTGACTTCTTATAGAATTTCGGAGCCATTGAAAGGCACCAAATCCTCTTGGGACCGTACGAAGGGGGAGGGGATAACTGTGTCAGGTCTTTGGTACCCTCCACAGTCTTCCATGGTAAAAAAAAATGATAGTTGGCAGTTTTTGTGACAGTGTTTCTAATGAATACTTTATAAAACCCATATTTAATTCAAACTGTACAGTAACACTCCTTTTGATTTTCGGTTCATGAAGTAAACATGTTCGTAATATGTGTGTAAATCTTAAACTATCAAGAGTATCTTTGGTTAGGCATGACGCAAATGTATAAAAATTCGATTTAACAGAAGGTAAACTAGTCACAATATTTAACAACGATGTGAATCACCTCGAGGTGCATACGATTATAACGAAAAGCGCGACTAAAAACGAAGTGTAAAAGGTGGCAGAAAAAAAAAGCACTAGATTATAGGGCCGTTGCCATAGTGATGATCATTATTGTCTAATAATTTTCCATGTACTACATTAATACTAGTGACCATGGTTACCGAGTGTATGGTAATTGCTACAAACGCATAACATATCATGTGATTATGAAAATCTACTTCGTTTCTGCCTACAAAAACCAGTGTGTTGCGCAGCTACTGCGCATTCAAGCTCAAAAGTTATCACCATGTCAACAGACGTAATGTCCACCAATAGTATAATTATTGAAAAATGCGATGAAGGTGTGTATAAAGTAAAAGGAATCAAAAAGAATAAAGATCAGGCTCGTTAATGGCATTAATAATTTGATTAGTAATCAGAACATATTTGACTGTTACCAAGAATCCAACGATTGCAAAATTTATTACCAGTAATTACGAATTCATAAAAGCCAATGCACCAACAGGTGTTAATGTCATTAATTTCTGGACAGAGCGCGTTGAAAATGTGTCGAAAATAATGAATATCACTATAGTAATGTATTATTTATTTATTTATTTATTTGAGTTGTTTATATCTCTCTAACAACTCACTTTTTAGAATAAAGGAGGTAGAATTAACTGGAAAACCCTGAAAGCGGCATCGTCATCATCGTCAGCTGAAGAAGAAGAAAAAGAATCATCAACACCGACAAAATCAAAATCATCATCTGCTTCCGTCTTATTGTCGCCATACGACAAGAAAAGTATTATTGATATGTATAAAGCGCTTGAGAATGAAAAAAAATGGACATTAAAATCAGGAACAGTTGTTGAAAATGTAATGTTTGAGTATGCAAAAGAATGCAACTACTTCCAGTAAGTATAAACGGTGTTCTTGACAGTGTATATATCAAACCATCATAATCTAACAAAATTTATTGCATTAAAATAGCCCTGCTCATTTTTTGGTTTTAGATCCGTATGATGACTGTTGGCTTGAAAAGTTCTCACAAAATGAATTGCGGGAAATAAAAACTTACAAACCAATAAAACTTGAGCCCTTACCAAGTGAAGTACTAGAGTATCTCGAGTCGTATAAAGGACTGGTATGAACTATTTATAAATTGCATCCAATACGGAAGTTATTACATGAACTAAAATGATTGATATATATATATATATATATATATTATATTTAGTGTGACCTTGATAGCTTAACAGACAAAGTTATGAGCCATGGAGTTTTCCATCCAAAAAGACAAGCAGAAGTTTACTGGGCACATAAATCAGTTATGGAAGCACTCGATTTATTTCAATACAAATGGCTACCCATGGATGAGAAAACAACTGAAGCTGATGTAGTACGACGTGTGTTTCCTTTCATCGAAAAATGCTTCGATGAATCGGTCTTTAGAATAATTAGGTGGGTGTATTAATAAACACTAGTGTTATATGATAATGATGATTACCCTAGTTATACATAAAAAGGAAACCAACACATTATTTTATTTAATTATTAGTGGCGAAAAAGCTAGTATCGCATCTAGCGAAAGAAAAAATGAAAACAGAGGTATCACAGGAACGAGAGCTGTTGAGCGAAAAGATACTGGGCACAAGGTGGATGTAATAATTTCCCATCTCGACTTTGAATATGGATGTGCTGAAGCAGGACTGAAAGGTGGATCCACATCATTAAAATGGATTAACGAAGCAAATATTAAAGTACCGCGCCTCATGAGAGACATGCTCTGGCTAATGTTGAAACCCAATCCCACAGCCATCAACGATGTAACTGTTCCTAGCTTTGTTATCAACGGTATGGTATCTATCAAACCAAGTAATGGAACCAATTTCACTTTTACTAACATTTGTGCAAAATGATTATAGGTTTGAATTTAATGATTGAAATGATGGCAATCCCAAAGCATTATGTCTGTATTTTGCACAAGTATGGCCCAATGTCCTTCCCTAGCAAAATTGAGACATTTTACAAACAATTAATACCTTTATTAACGTTGACATGGCAAACTAAAGCAACTGTAAAAAATACTTTAAAAGCACTCGATAATGATCAAACCGTATTCATTCCTACTTCTAATATACCAACACAACCTTCCGTTATACCACCCTGTCCACCATCACCACGACCAATCTCAAAAGGCAAAAAACGAAAATCTCATGACGAAGATGATTGAACATTTTTTTTTCTGTATATAATATCCTTCCTGCATATAGTACTTGTTTATAATATAACACGTATTTTTTTTTATCATTTTTATATATACCAATATATTCCATATCATTATGACGTCAAGTTCTATCATATATACTATCACAATATCTTCACTGTCATAAAAATCTTCATCATATCAAATAATGATTCATATTTGTTTAGTCTACCTCGTACAATTTGCCACATCTAAAAATTATAAGCATTCTACTATCAAACTCAAAGATAACGCTTCAAATTTGGAATATCAATAAAGAAATTAGTTATTATTATTTTACTATATAATGAGTTCTGACGTTTTCAATGCATAGTCGTTACGCGTCATCTTTGTTTCTTATGATGTTCTTAACCTTACGATACCGCATGAAAATCAACTATCGTGTCCTTGAAGATGGAATACGTGCAGCAGCCAAAAATGGTAATAGGATTTGAAAAAAATTTATTATATCAGCAAAAACATCTTTACATCAATTAGTCTAAAAAACGAACTAATCCATAAAATGTTATGATTGATCTCCCATTTTTACGCTTTCATATATGTATCCGCCCCTAAAAATTTTATTTTGTTAATTCTCTTCACTAATTTTATTATGGTTTATTTGAAATTAACATAGAAGAGTATATAAAATTTTTGTTTTAGTTACAGTAGGTATTTTATTTTTGCATATTATTTCTAACTTCATAAAAGCACAGCAACTATATTTATTATATCCACTTATTGGGATGATCCGCTGATCCTTATTTAATAGTAATGATTTTCTTTTTTAAAGATACCACTATCTTACTGTTTTTATTGTGCATTATTCTTGAAAATGGAAGCGTCTTGTATATTATCATACATTAATTTTCTTTTCCCTCAAACAGGTACTCTCGATTTGTGAAAATATGTGCCGATATATTACTCAGAAGAACATGTTATTATACAGTACTTAGGCGGAATGAATATATAACATTGTAATAAACAGCTTTGCGCTCATTCGATCTTAGCATTACATTTACTTCTGAAAATATCTACTAGCCAAATTTAGATATTTCTGTATATTCTTTGTCTTTGTTCAAGTACAATTCAGATGACCTTATGTCAATTTATCCCAGAGCACAGCAAGTGCCTTGGATAAAAAATATTTTCTTTTCGTTCTATTAATAAACTGTGGCTGATTGCAGATTAATTACGTATAATGATGAGCAATATAATATAAAGAGCAGAAGATATACACTCAGGGATAATATATTATGTTGCTTACGAGCCATTAATTAAAACGCAGCCTTATTTGTGAATAATGATACAACATACAGTAAATAAACCGCCTGTTCCATATTTTCTTTTCTCTTTAGTTCATGTTAATTTTTTTTAATAAAAATGGTTGAAAACGGCAGTACTTCAACAACAACACCATAAGCTACATCGGCACAAGTGATTAAATTTGGCAAAGATGCTTTGAAAATTGCCTAAAAATTGAAAACACTGTCAAAAAACCAATATTATCAAGGAACAGTTAACTTATTTATACGCATCCGAACCAGCTGATGAACTCATCCCACAAATACAACTTATATTTTAGGCCATTTCTGCACATGTTTATCTAATGCAAGATCACTTTGAACAAGTTATCCAGGACACGCAGACTGATAGGACAAGCAGCAAGAACAACAACTGGCTATTTACGTAAAGCCAGAGTCTTTTCAATGTATAGAAAACAAATACAAGGAATTGAAGCCGGCGATGAGGGCATTCAAAGTACTTTACGTATATTTATAATCAAGTTGTAATACATCTGAAGCTATGCATTCGCTTTTCAATAGATCAAGCAAAAGTTGTAGCAATCAATGAAAAATGTGTCGATTATTTTCCACGGCTCCCACAAGGAGCAAATATACAGCAAAGTTTAATTAATCAAACTAACAGGTATTTCTATTTTGTTTGATCCCTTACAAAAAACATGAAATGAATATCATCTTAATTTAGTACCATATACTTGTTTTATATAATATAATACCACTATACCGGATGTAATATAATTCTAACTCTCACAACGAATAATTTCCACCCATACTCTGGAATGCTAATGGTTGCTCTGTGGCGAAAGAAACAAGCATCAAGGACTCTGGATATGAACACAGGCAATGCCAAGACCAGTACTTTTACGTTGATCAATTTTTTTTCGATTAGTACTCACCTGATGAATCTTGTATATTTAAACAGCTCAACAATCAATACTTTTCTTAAAGGTGTATAGTATTTTGTTCAGCTTACAGCTCCATTTACAAATCATAAAAAAAGCCTTTCTTCGGTTTAATGAAGCGATGTCAGAAAGTACGACGTATTGTCATGAATGGGTGTGATGTAGAAGCTCTGAAAAACTAGAAACTATTGGTTTCATACTGTATCATATAACGAAAAGCTGATCTCACAGCTACATATAATAAACTTATGACTATTAGCAAACAAGAACTATACATAATAAAACAACACCAATCGTATAAGAGTTAACATATTAATTGATAAATATCCGGTAAATCGGTCTATTGTAACGATAAGGTTGGACTTGATGCGTTCTTTAAGTAATTAATGGCTCTGTTGATCGATACTTGGAAGGTTAAGCAATCAACTTTACCCATTCTTGATAACGATGATCTGGATGATCACGATACAACGTAATTGTTGGATCATTGACAAGGGATATTTGTTGCCCTTTCAAGCTCTTTCCAGCGTTTAAAATGATTATCATATCATCCAGTGCAGGGTCTAATACTAGCTTAGATGAAACGATGGTGTGTATAGAATGAAGAAGATGTTGGAGAGGGGGAACAAACAAGAACAGGATCACTAACGATATTAGCAGTTTAAACAGAAATTTAAGTATTCTTGATTGTTACCAAGCAACAAACAACAGAAACCATGATTTCCAATATTTGCAACTATAACTTTTTTTTTACCTCCTTCCACCGTTACTTCATCAGTCCCTTCGTTAAAATCTTCTACAGTATATAAAAATAGCAGTAGCCCAGTAGTAGCTCAAGCCATTTTAGTATACTGACAGTTTCAAATTCATAAGTATGGTAAGATTTATTAACTAGATTCTTTTTAGAATGAGTAAAAAACGAATTGTGTAAAAAGTAAATAATTCTTCATGGTCTGCTTTAATCAGTGACGGAAAGAAATAAAAGAACAATAGCAGCATCTTTCTCATAATAACAGGGTATATTGCTTGATTATATATGTGACCCACACCCAGCTACATCTTTCCTTCAACCAAACTACCGAATAGTCATAACAGTTGTACGTAATCCTATATATTTCTTTTTTGGTGGTAAATAAACCATGTATAATTTTGTATACTGCCCCACCATGATTTTTAATTCTTCATCTTTCTCCATTTTACTTTGTAAATGGGCTCCTTCAATCCTATGTACTTATCTATGACAATCGCCTCTTAAAGTTTATCCAGTCTATAATAAAATATTGCCAAAAAAAATGTTAATAATACATCAGTTTCACAAAAAAGTTTTACCAGTTGTAAACTCAAAAAAGTACTTACTCAAAAAAATACGATGATGGATACATTAGTTGACAAATCTATCCTTGCTAGAATAACATGACGACAGCTGGGGTTATTCGCAAGCAACGGGAAGACCATCCCCGGTTCAGGCGCGCATTTAAGGACAACACATCCCCGAGTAGATCAATTCAGGCGCGCATTTAAGGACAACACATCCTTGACCTCAATCAAACCATTGTTCACTCGGAATTTATTCCACAAAGAGTCATCCCTACTTTATATACGACGGTCACGAACCGCTTGTGATTATTGGTGAATTAAGATCATATTGAAGCGTTCAAAAAAAGGAAAATTCGCAAAGCAATAAAAAGACAACCCCGATTCAGGCGCGCATTTAAGGACAACACATCCTCGGGTAGCTCGATTCAGGCGCGCATTTAAGGACAACACATCCTCGAGCAATCAATCCATCGGTTTACTCGGGATTATCAAAGTGGCAAACTCCTGCCCTTGCTATCGTCGATGTAAGAAGGAAAAGAATACTGTGGAAGATTTTTAGCCAAATAGAATTATATTGCTGCGACCCAAATTCATAGCCCGCAACTCTACCTTTGTTGATTTCTGCATTTTTTATCAAGCAAATGCATCTGCTTTAGTAAAAGCCAATAGATTATAATAAAACTATAAATGTAAAGCATATAATTTTGAAGAATTTATATAAATGACATATTGTTAAATTAATGGCATAGAAAATAAACATCCAAAAACTAGAATATCCAATAACTAGAATTAATATAGTTTTGAAATTTTCTTTTTTGTAAGGTACTCTCTCTTTCAGTTCCTATTTTTTTGTTTTCATTTGCTTGCTATTCCGATATAAAACCATTGGTTGTTTGGAACTTAATATAAAAAAGTTGTCTGGGAAAAGGGTTTTTGTTTCAGCCTCTTGCTACTATGGAAATTGCAGTGATTTTACCATTAATCAAAAGGCAATGTGCGGTTTTGTTTATATTTTAATTTTTATGCAAAAATCTATTAAATGTGTCTTTCTAGATCCGTATTTGCGGTTTTTTTTATCGTCGTAGAAAGTCTTTTCCACAACTATGATATTCTATACGTAGCATTATTGGACATCGGATTCGTAATAAGTTCCACTCCGTAAGTTCGGACTATACTTTTGTTCTTGATCGGCAACGTTGTTATGAGAGGATGAAACATAAACTCAAAGGAATAGCAACATAACAGTTAATCTACAATATTTTGCTGAAGAACAATATTTTCAGCAAGAACTGCTATGGTCGATTTTATTAATGGTGCCCCCAATGACTGATTTCCAGGTTAAATATCGTAAATTTCATGAGTGCAGATACAAATCCTAATGAAGAATTTACCAATCAGATTTCTGCCGAGTTTTTAAACACATTGTCTATTTTACGTAGTTAACACACTTATCTGTTAAAAAGAGAAAACAGCTTCCGTAATTCATGCGAACATCTGCAAGTTAATTCGCTACGTTTCCATTATATTAGATATTAGATATTATCTATTCAGTATAGCTACTTTTTTTTATATTTTGTTTAAATTTAATAGGATTTCCACTCCATTGACTCCATCCAAAATTTAACCAGCCTGTTATTCTTGAATCCAGCAGAAGGTCTTTGTAACGAAACAAAATTAATTTCCAGAAACCTGCATTCACACTTCATACGGGCCAGAATTACAAGTGGAATTCATGCTGGCAATCACGTTCATCTATCACGTATTAAACTTATCAGCTCTTCACAATCTCCTGGGTTACCATGTGAAGTATCTCGAGAATAATTTCCACTTAAACTTACTTTCTGTCTTAATATAAATCAATTGCAAGGTCAACCATTAACACATGTTGGTATTTATCTTTCTGATCAAATGTTTTCGCATGATTAGTTATACATTGCATTTTCACTCTTTACGGTTAACAGAAATTTGTTTATAATGGCTGATTAGGATAGGCAAACTCAACGCCTTTTTATTTATTTTTTACAAAAAATGTCGCTTATCATGAAATACTTTCTCCTTCTTCCCTTCCACCTTCTCCTTCATTTTCATAATAGCTTCTTACACATTGGATTCATTTATCTGAAACATAAAATTAATGTTTCTTTCAACAATAACCCTTACGTACTTCTATAAAAATTTGATAAGGTCAACTCTACTTTTATTAACTTTTATATATTATGTTTCTTTTTTAATGTGTCAGTAATAAATTATATTATACTCTCTGATCAATGAATGATAACCCACTCCCTTTTGATTTTTTTTTATCTACAGTAAAACCCCGCTTTTTGCACTCTCGATTTTTGCACACCCCCTCTTTTTGCACACCTTTTGGTCACAATCCCACTTTGATTTTACTATGTTTTCAACCCCACTTTTTGCACCCCCCCGGTTTTTGTACTGCTTTCGAGCCAAATCCCACCTGTGCAAAAAACGGGTTTCAACTGTATCAAAGACAGCGATTATTATTAAACTAAAGTACGTAAAAATTGTCACCATTATTAATGCAGTAGTGAATTATAAGTTGCAGGATTAATATTATTTAATAAAATCCTATCATCCAATCCTAAGACATCTAATTACTATATTATCACAGTTTATTTTTTTTTATTTGATTGCACCCGCAAAACAATTATACAGCCTTGGGTATCGTTGCTACCAGGCCCAAAGCGTCTTTTTGGGGGGTCAGAAGGGGTTTTACCCTCCTTGCGACGTGTATTCCGTTGAATGACCCGAAGCTCGTCTATTATTATTTTTTTGTATAAATTGTTTTTACTTAAGCTCGTCTACTATTAAAAGACGAATGGTCATTACAATTAACGTTTTTGGTAATTCATAAACCCCGACCATATTCTTCCTTTTTTTTTTGCCACTGTACCATGAAAGTAACATTTGTATAAAAAACAGACTACAAAAAAAAAAAGAAAGTAACGTTTGCTAAAAAGTAAAAACGGTCTCCACAGTCCCCTATAATTAAACATCTGCTGTTTACTGATTATTCTCGACAACTACTTTCTGTTGTTAAAAGGGGCACTCGATCCGAAATTGTGCAAATTGTATTAGTACTATTGCTTTTTGGAGCAGTGTGCCATGTTATGGGGAACAACTGCTGCTGCTTCGCTGATACACTTGGTACTGTTGGAGATGATGGACGATTCATGTAATCAACACTTTTCCTTCCATATCTCCAGCTCTTTTTCTAACTACATATTTTTTAATTTTAATAGACATTCCCCAACGCCAAAGAAAAAAAAACCCCCGCCATCATAAACAAAAAAAATAGGCCGCCAATCATTAGGAAAAACTTTGTACACAAATTGTCAAAAGGCAAGTGAAGAAAAAGGAAATTTTTAGTTTTTACAAATATTCAAGTCAAATATGCCAAACCCGGCACTGTGATTATCAAGTATATATATACATCATGACAAACCCGGGTCTAATTCGAAATTAACTATTTGCGGAGAGAAAAGTCACGGCTCACCCTTCTTCCTTCTCGTTTTCTTTATCTGAAGCCAGTGGTATTTAGTTATTTTTCGTGGGTAGAATAATAAAAAAAAAAGACACTTTTCCACGATAGATAAGATGATAAAATATTACTTGCTCACAAAAGTCGGAGCTTATGATTATTTTATCTTTTTGCATTATAGCTTTATAATATCATAAGGAATATATAAATGTAACCATATCAATATGATTGTCATTATCTCTCCCACGCTTAATTTGTTTACTTTCTTTTTGGTTTTTTTTTTTTTTTTCGATTTCTTCCTCTTATGGTTTTTTTTTGATACCCCCCCAAAAAAAAATACCATCATCACACTTTAACAAATAAAAAAAATTGCCTTGCATAATAAAAATCAAGATTGACCCCCAATATTGGGATACTAATCATCATACAAGTGGAAACAACGAAGAAGACGAATGTAACCTTATTCTTCGTTGTTATCCTGGTTCAGTTTTTGAAGGTCACCTTGAACTTTACTCCACTGAGCCTTTTCTAGTAAAAGACTTGAAGCTTATATTGCGTGGCAGTGGTACGTATGTTTCACTTTTTTTCTTTAATATTATTGTTATATACTTATTAATGTATTACAAGAAAAATAAAATAATAATAATAATAAATAGAATTGATCAACTATGGTGCTATGAGTAAATACAGAAATGGTGATAAAGGAGTTATATTTTCTGTTCGAGCTCGTCTACCTTCTTCTTCAAGTTCGATATGGCTAAACTCAGGCACAATTCATCGATTCCCTTTCTTATGTCAATTCCCCATGGTTAATTTTCCACCTACTTTTCAACACCCTTTACTCGAAAGCAAATATACACTTTTAGCTACAGTAAACGACATATATAAAAGTAAACCTTTTTCTGTCAATTTTGAACCTTGTATTGAAACTAGCCCGTACGCCAAAATACATACGTACACTTATACGCGTGATCGTATACGTTTTTCATTACTTACCGGATTATATTATCAACTACAAAAAGATACGCTGATACGTATGCGCATTGATAAATTATCATCATTATTATCAACAGGTCCTTCTTCTTCTTTATCATCATCTTCTACAACATCATCACTGTTATCATTCTCGACCGTATCCATTGCACTAAAACAAATACTTACCATTGGATATAGAAATCAACCAGATCCACATAACGAATCAATTACTTTATCAAGTATTGATATTGATAGTAGTCACCAACAGCAGCAACAAGAAGATGCTCAGGTAGTGATGGAATTACCTATTCCTATTGACACTGTCAGATTACCGACTCTAACAACAATGTCTTTTTGCCGATTTCAAATTGCGTATAAAATTATTGTCAGTACCAAGATTCGTTGCGGACCTATTGTTATTCAACGAAAACTATTTGAAGTGCCTATTACAGTAGGTACATTACCCCATGGAACAACTGTATCTCCTGATTTACTTTCTTATGCAAATGAACATGTGGCTCAAGACATGACAACCCGTGCAAAGCCAAGACTTGTCATTTCATCGATACGACGTGATGATAATGATGTGCTTCCAGTATATGATGATACGAGGCCTCCCGTTTATTACCCACAGATCCCAACATAGATTTATATTATTGTTCTTTTCTTTATTCTCCTTCTTATTTATTAATTTTATTATAATGTAGATGTATACACACTCTATAATAACAGTCGTGCTATTTTCTGTATATATAAATGCGTTTTCTTTTTTCTTTTGAATATAGTATTTCAACTTTATAATCTAAATAACTCTTCTAAAATTAAGTGTATGTAAGTACTAGGATGCGTATTTTTATATACCTCTCATCATAGTACTAAATGCTCTCATCTTCGCATTTAATTTTTTTTTCAGTTTACTCTTTATAGTAGGTCTTCCTTTAAATTTATAGTAAACTTTCGTTATGAAGATAAAAAAATAATAATTCTTCTAATTTCATTAGAATTTATTTAACTCACCTTAGTGTACCTCTTATATTAGTAAACTGGATTTTTTTTAATGAATACTATGTAAATGCGACCATACTTCAAGAAAAATAAAGCTTACATCAGTGAAATAGTATAGGTAAAATTGGAAATATGAATTATCTATTTCCTAATAATAATCGTTTACATACGAAAGTTTAATTGATATTGACATAAACATCATTTTGCAATGATTGTGCTGGTCTAGCACATTGAACTAGTTGTTTGTTTTTAGTTCAGCATCGTTTTAATTTTCACTTTCTTAGCCATCTAGATTCGTTATCTTCTTTCAATATTACCTTCGTTACTTGTATGAAGTGGCAAAAAAAAAAATTCTGAACATGATATTAATACGGATAACATAATCACTATATGTATATCATATTAACGCAAAATACAAAGCGGCAACAAAAATTTCTATCATCATAGAATGGAGATATGAGTGTTACGATAAAGCTAGAAAAATTAGCTGAATGCATCTATAGAAAATTATAAGAAAAAACCTGAGCAAAAAGTTACTGTGTTGAAAAAAATATATGAAACTGTACAGAACAAATCATTCTCAATTAATTCTTATTAACGCTTTTCACCGAAATGATACTTCTTTTATATATACTTTTAATAAATACGTACGGCTATTACAATACGACTAAAGAAGATAAAACGTCCGGAAAGAATGTTAATACGACATTGAATAATGGTGTATTTTATATATAGTTGACTATTTTTCATTACTTAACTCATTTAATAAGAATATATATTAAATCAATTTACTTATTTATCTTCACATAGGAATATATTTGATTAAGCTTCTGTTTCTTTTATAAATTCATATTAAAAACTTTATTCAAGTTATGATTTTAAATAATAGAAAATGTTATAATATTTCTGTCAGCGGGGTTTCGCTTTATCATTATCTATTTTTTTTTTATATCGCGTATACCAAATATCATTCTATAATGCAGCTCTTCTCTTCCTAGGTTTTACTTTCAATATACACATAACTCTCCCCTCCCCCATCCATTTACCTATATACACCGCGTAATTTCTTTTATTTTTTCTTTAAAACAAATTTATTTATTGAATAATGTTGAGTCGTAATACAGCATTACTGCTCTCCCTTATTGCTATTATAAAAATATCCTCTTGGTCATGGCAAGACTCACATAATATAAATACACATTTAAGTAAACGATCTCTTTTTGATAGCTCAACACCACAATCACTACAACAGATAAACGAGGTATTATATATATATAACTCATTAAAAAATTGTTTTTCTTTTTTTTTTCCTTCAAAGGAAAAGCTCTAATCTAATTCAATTTATAAACATACTAGTGTGATAATGTACATCTACATGAAGATCAATGTACTTTTGTGTTAGAACATTGTACAGATTTCACACCGGGAATAGTTAACTATATTCATTGGTATTACTGTGCGACTATGTCTTTTCGTCCAGTTATACTTATTTTATTGGTAAAAAATAACAATAAAAATAAATTGCTTATACAATAATGCAAGGATATTTAATAATACTTTAATTTAATAATGAATTGTGTATATATATATAGTGTCTGTGGTTATTGTTCTTGTTTGGATTTGTAGGAATTGCAGCATCCGATTTTTTCTGCAAGTATCTCCTTTATTGTTGCATAAAAAAAAATAAGGACGTTATATTAATTTTACTGCAAGATTTGATTCTTTATTATTATAGGCCCGAATTTACAAACTATTGCATCTGCATTACATTTATCAGAAAGTTTGGTATGTAAAAAAAAAATCTCTTTCCCTTCTCTTTTTCTTAAAAGAATCATAGAAAAAAAAACTCATATTTATTATTTGATTTTAGACTGGTGTCACTTTTTTAGCCTTTGGTAATGGAAGTCCAGATTTATTTTCAACGTTCAGGTAAAGATATGGGTAAAAAAAAAACAGATTTTTGAGATACAGTGGGGAAAAAAAATGATTTTTGGAAAAAATTTATATATATATAAAAAAAAGAAGTTATGTCATTCAAAAACAAAGTGTGTGCATGAAAATAAAAAAAATAGCGCAATGAATTCCAACATGGGTTCGTTGGCTTTAGGTGAACTAGTCGGTGCAGCTGCATTTATTGTCAGTGTCGTTGCTGGGTAAGTCATTATTAAATTTAATTTATTATTATTTTTATTGTTGTTCAAACTATATATGTAATATAGACGCATGGATGGATATGAATAGATATGTTTTAAAAATAAACTGATAATAATTCGTTGTGTTTAATAGATCCATGTGTGCCATCAAACCGTTTCGAATAAAAAAATTAAGTTTTTTAAGAGATGTCAGTTTTTTCACTTTGGCCATCTTTGTTGTCATGGCGATTGTTGCTGATGGATTAATATATTTATACGAAGCTATTATCCTTATTCTCTTTTATGTCGTTTATGTCATTGTGGTGGTGGGCGGTAATTATTATACGAAACGAAGATCAAATTATCAAAATCTTGTTGAACGGGCACGTTTAGAATATGAAGAAACGGGTCCAGAAGTGGATAACTTATTAAGAGGCATTCATGTTTGGGATGGTAAAACAAAAAAAAAAATCAGCAATTGTTTTTATTACATATATGTGGATGATGACACTTAACTGCTAATTGATTATTATTATTTTGAATAGATGAAACTGCTAGAGATGATGAAATGGAATTATATGATGAAGGATTTGAAACAGAAGGATATCACAGTGAATATGTTCGAGGCAGACGAGGAAGTCATCCAAAATTACGTATTAAACCATCTCTCTTTTCAGCTATTGAGGTATATATATATATACAAATACTCGTATAATATAACCATACTGGAGTTTACTCAGAGAGAAAAAAAAAGATGACTAAAAGACAATACGGGATGGTACATGATCTTTTTTTTTATTAATAAATGACTAGTTTCAAGATGTTGTTCAATCTTTGCAAACTGCAAATGCTCGTTCAACAGGTAGAAATACGCTTTTCCGACGACACCATCCACATCAACGAGAAATTTCAGGACAATCTGATATTAGTATAACACAAAATGTACCATTAAGTCCACGAGGAACAACAGCAGCAACAGCACCATCTACAACATCAGCAGAACTACCACAAGACGATCTTCATTCATACCCATTCCCCTCTACCAGCCGTATTGGACAGCGTCTGCGACTTCCAATTGAAAAATTAGGCATTGATATTCAAGACGTTGCTTTCCACTTATTCCCATCTCTTCAAAACGTTTCTGATAAATCTATTCTCAGCAAAATTAGCTCCATCATATCTGCACCTGTTATATTCGTCCTTGCAATTACTTTACCAGTGGTTAAAGAAGATGCTATACAAAAACAATCTTCTGTTGTTTTGGATGATGATGCATTGGCTATGTTACAAGATGTACCGGATAACCCTAGTGCTTCTTTGGAAATGAATGAATTATCAGAAAGTACATCTGTTTGGAGTCAATGGATGACAGCAACTCAATTATTCTGTGCACCTGTATTTGTTTCCATTGTTTTTGCTATTAATAATATGGCTAATCCAGCTATCCTGATTCCTGTGGCTGCAGCTATCGGATTAATTACAACAGTTGCCTTTAAATCAACGACTTCTCCAACAAGACAGCCACGATTATATTGGATGATGTCTTTTGTTGGATTTGGGATTGCAATGGTGTGGATCTTTGTGATTGCGAATGAAGTCGTGAGTGTGTTGCAAGTGGTTGGTATGGCATTGGGTATTAGTGATGCTATTTTAGGTTTAACTGTTTTTGCTTTGGTAAGTTGAAAATTGATGGATTGGGGGGGTTTTTTTTATTGTATTTTATTCAATTATTTGTTATATATTTTATTTTTATTTTCCATAGGGAAATAGCTTGGGTGATCTCGTGGCAAATGTAACCATGGCGAAAATGGGATATCCAATGATGGCTATGAGTGCTTGTTTTGGTGGACCAATGCTGAGTAAGTTTGAAACTTTTTTTTTTCGTATCAAATGATTCATATCATTGTTTTACTTGATACAAAAAATAAAAATAAAAAGAATGCTAAACAAAGACTTCTTTTATAATTTAGATATTATGCTTGGAGTAGGTATTGGAGCAACATATGTTACATCCCAACGACATGAGCCTTATCCAATCGAATTATCCAAGACAATTCTTGTATCTGCTATTGGCTTATTAGTAGTACTTATATCATTATTAATTCTCGTACCTCTTAACAAGTATAGAATGTCAAGGTTATTTGGATATGGATCAATTGTTATTTATTTATTATGCACAGCCATTAATTTGTATCTTGAAATAACTTCATAATAATATTTTGATCTTTATCGCCGCCTGTAAAAAAGTTGTTGGAATTCGGGCTTTCTCTGTGTTACCATCAGCCAGTTAAAAAAAAATATCACACACAAAAGAGAGAGTGGAGTCTGTTGTACCTTTCTTTTTTCTTTTCTTCTATTGTTTGACGGCTTGGTTTATAAAAAAACATATAAACATAACGCGGGTTATACCTTTTTCTTCTTTAAAGAGATAAAAACAAAAAACTTACTGTATAACATAGCTACCACCCCTCTCTTTTTTATTTCTTTTTCTTTTTTTTTATTATTATTATTTCATTTTGAAATCAAGCATTTTTCCTTTTTTATTTTTTTTTATTTTTTATTTTGAATATTTTTTACATGAATAATTACCTTTCCATGGATAGAGCTTCAGAAGCAGCTGCTCGTGATCTTGCCGAAGTTAGAAAACTCATTGAAGGCATGAGTGCCTTTGTAACGAGTCAAACTGTTCAACAACAACAGCAAACTACTTCACAAACGACAGCGGCACCTTCGGTACCAGTTACAAATGCTACTAATATGGCTTCTTCCGATCGACAGCCTACTCCATCATACCCTACTACTCCTACGAGTCAACCTCAACAACCTCAACAGCAACAATCTCAACAACAACCAGGAAATGCTATGCAACAAGAAACTGCTGCTTTATTAGCTGCTGCTGCTGCCGCTGCTGCTGCCGCTGTATCGTCTTCTTCTACTACACCTTCGACTCCAGCTATTAGTACAACAAATACTAATAATACCGCCACTACAACAACTTCTACTCCCCAAACAAATACATCCTCGACACCAGCACCTGATACATACAGGTAAAAAAAAATCACATTAACTTTCTTTTTCTTTTCACTTACCACACTCATAGAATTGGTTTCCTTTAACCAACAAAAAAAAATTTTTTTTTATCTCTATGTCTATCTATTTAATTTATCTATATATTGAATCTAAAATAATGGATAATAATCAATTATATATATTAATAGTACACAATTACCAACGAATGGAATTGTTGTCCAAGTGGATCATTTGATGTTTAATCGAACGCTTTATTTCCAATTAGCACGTAAGTTTTGTTTTATGTATAGTTATTATAGATTAAATATTACATAATACAATTTATAGGTAGAGTAAATAAAGATGATATATAGATTGATGTTATTTATTATTACTATTACTATTATTATAGCGGATGCAACAATTGAACCTCTTATTACTGGACTTCGTCTTTCATTCAATGATAATTCTATTTCTGGGATGGTACTTCAGTATAAAGGATTTGATGGATTGTGGAAATGTCTTTTGAATCGTAAGTTTTTCTTTATACTTGTTCTTTATATATAATAATTTAAATGTTGATGAACTTTTTCTCTCTCTTTTTTTATAGGTGATGATTCGTTAAAGCGTATATTAAAACAAGGGTTTAAAAGTCAAACTATGTTACAAATGAGAGTACCGCGTGAACAAGATTTGTTGAGTGTAAGTTAAATTAAATTAATGTTAAAGAAGAGTTACAAAAAAAGAGAAGATTGAATTATTAATTAAATAATTATAATATATATTAGTCCGGATATACCGATCGACGGTTATTGGCATTGACTAAACCTGGTGCATAGTAGTTATTAGCACTTTAATTTTTCCTTCTTTTATATAAAAACAACAACATATACAAAATATAATACTACTACAGCAACATTTACTATACATAAACAAACTATATACAACACGTATCATCTCTCTCTCTCTCTCTCTCTCTCTCTCTCTCTCTCTCTCTCTCTCTCTCCATCTTCTGATCCATCATATTATCATTTATTAATCCGTACCTTATATGTATAAAAAATGAAATTTTCACTTTTTTCCATCATCATTTTTTTTCTAACAAAAAACAAAGTAACGCATTAGTATTTTTATGTATGAATGTAATTACATTAGTTCGAAAGAAGAGAGAAAAAATTTTGGACACGTTTTTGATAGATACTAGTAAGGAAGGGTTGGTCTGGTCAAATATACAATCAACTAAGCAAGAAAGTATGATACAAACTTTGAAAAGATGGCAGAGAAAGCCAATAGATCCTTTTTTGGCATTGGGATATTGCTGGCTCACTGATTATTATAGTAAATAAAAAAAAAAGATTTCTTGTCTTCCAACTACCTTATTCTACCACCTTTTTGATCCTGGCCACTACGTACGTTATAGTAGGGGGTTATTTACAATATAAGATGGAAGTTACAGTAGGGCCCCATTAATTTCATCCATGTTTAATTTCAACCCTCGTTAATTTACTTGTTTTTGCCAGGAATAGTTACAGAACATAGTGCCAGCTTTCACATCCTCTTTATTTTGATTTTCACAATGTTTTTGAGGGCTTGAAAACACGCGGCCTTACAAAACATGACTTGAGTAAGGCTTTTATTGGTTCTCTGTGATAAAGAAGTTAAACAAAGTATTTTGTTTAGAAGACAGTAACTGTCTAATCTAGTTGAGAATCAAGAGAACTATGACAGCTCTACTATAGTACCAATATTGAGTATCTATGATACTCACTTACTTTTAATTCAGTGATTGGTCTTATCACAAAAGCCCTCAAAGGAATATTAACTATATAATATGATCATATTAGACACCCACTAATATATACATCGATCTATTTTATATTACTATTTTCTGTTAAACTTTTTATCAGTTTTTGCCTCCAACATAATCCACCGATAATTTCATTCCATCGTTAATTTCACCAAAATAGCCAGAAATGAAGTACATGAAATTAACGGGGGTCTACTGTATACAATGATACGTATTAATTTTGGGAGGAGTATGTGTAAGAAAACAAATGGGGATATACGGTGGTATATTAAATGTTCTAAGTACAGTACAAGATAACAATAGAATAAATAAATAAATTAATAGCACTATACATAGAATGAGTAACAATATATCTTAACGGAAATAGAGTTACAGTTAGTCAGATAGATAAAGAAAAAGTAAAAATAAACAATATTAGTGACGCTACACGTTTACGGCCACCATGACTCGACCGTCAATTGAAAGCCTACAGAACAACTTAATATCACCGTCACGACAAACTTCAACATTAGCATACACCAAATATGAGACACATGCCAACATATCAGCACATCAACTCACTCATGACAAAAATACGCCTGTTCACCATAGAACACTTTTATACAAGTCTCCATAACTTGGCTCTTGAATGAGAACCTATTGTAGGCAACGCTTCACAACCCATACGACATTTATTGGTCGTTATGACTCTGTTTTTTTTTTAATTCAAAGCCTAAGTGCTTACCATTTTACAAAGTAAAAAGAAAAAAAATCAGAGCAGCACAACATGGAAGGTGTCAATTCGCCTTAGAATTCTCCTTTGGTTCGTTATGGCTCTGCTTTAGCCCAGAGAATAATTATTTTAATAAACTCAATATATTTATGCTTTTTTTCTGGAATGTGAAGTATTTTCCGTAATACGTAATGCAAAACTTACTAATTTAGTGTTATATAAGTAAAGCTCACTCTATACATATAAAACCATATAAAGTGCCTGCAATCTCAAAGGTAACGAAAGACAGAAGTTAGATTTTTTTGGACAGTAGTAAACACTAAGAAATGTTGTAACCAGAGAAATACAATGCGTTGAAAAGATAAAGATTAAATAGCATTGTCGTCAAGAGGGAACGGCTTGAACAATAGGTTACATTGAAATAGTGTTGGTGCTACGTACCTAAGGGTGAAGCAGCTAAAAGAAGGTGTATGTGGCGCACGGATGTGTATATTCATATTTTTTGTGTCCGTTTTTATTTTACTGTTTGATTACGTATGGTAAATACAGCTTACATCGTAAAAAGTTATCTTATTTTTGTCAAACGAACTTTTTTCAAGAAGGTGTAAGGCGAGAACGTTGCCTTTATTTTTTTTACTAGCGGTTGTATATTGAAATAAGAATATTAAGTTATGAGGTTTGACACAAATATCAAGATTCAGATCTTTCTAAAGTAAAAGTAAAGGGTGTGCCGTTGAATCTGAACAATTCGACAAAAAAAATAACTCAAAATCGATTTTCGGGGGAAGGGGGGTTTCGGCTTTCGTATGTTTCAAAATAACAAAAAAATATGGGGGAGGGGGTACAGGCAGGTCTGTGCTTTCTCGGAGTTGTGCTGTGAAACAACTGATAATTATAGGGAGTAAACTAGGAGTTGATATCACTATGTGACAATTGTACTTCTTTATCGTTTACTTCATAATCATTATCCTCTTCAAATTTTATTGATACAAGCTTATACTTTACTTAGTAACAACTTCATCTGCGCTGTGCTTTAATTGACGTAAGCCAATAAAAAGAGTTTAAATCAAAACGGTTACGAAAGAAAAAGTTATAAAAGAGGGTCATTTTTTGCCCCAATTAATTTTTTTTAACAGTAAGCAAAACGGGTTAGGCCATGGCTAGTAGTAGTCCACTTGCTCTTTCGCAAACTATTGTTAACTGGTGTTAGCACAACGGCAAGAGTCCCTAGAGATAACCGGCAGTCAGCTATTTAGCCCACTTCCGCTTACGCAAACTTTTGTTACCTAGTATTGGTCTTTTTTCTTTTATATGCCCTTTTAGTCCCAAGGTCTTCTTTTCTCGCTTTCTTCTCCTCACAGAAGATAAAAATTCAATAAGAAAATGATAAAAATATTATTATTATTATTATTATTTTATAATAGTAGTAATAGTAATAAGGAATAGTAATAAGTTCTATTCAAAACTTAACTTTTTTTTTGTTGTCCGTTTTAGTTTTTTTCTGTGGCAACGAAGTGTTTCTCCCTTTTTTTAAGTGTCTGTTTCTGTTGCCATAGTAAATGGGCACAGACATAAAAGCGTTGTTATAAAAAAGCACGTGTACTTTATTATTGCAAAATGATTTTATGCATAAATATTTTCTTAAAAGGTCTTCACTTTTTTTTTTGTAAATCTGTTTTGTTGGTGGTCTCTCTCTTGTTTTTTTGTTTTATTTTTTGCGTCTTTTTTTTTTTTTTTGCAAAGTGTCATTTGATTAAAGTAGCTATAATAATAAAAATGTAATTCGTCAAAGACCTCAATGGGTAGAATCTTTCGAAAGAGGTTTACAGAAAGAGCCAGGCTTTTATGACTTATAATGTTACATTGAGCTTGCGATCGTGACAGCGTAAAAGTAAGCAACTATGAAAAAATGAAGTTATTTGTATGCGATGGTGCTACTCATTGTGTACACCATCTATACTTTGACATTCTTACTTTGTCCCTCATGACCAAGATGCTTTTTTTTGACAATGTTATGATTCAACAACAAGTGGTTTATTGTATGACGGCGACACATAGTACTTTGATAGAACTCGCTGTCTTTTAGATTGTTTTATCAAGGTTATTCATGTGTCTCTTCTTAATAATTCCAAGTTTAATATATGTTACGAACAAGAACAGATCAATTCCATCTGAAAGGTATGCCATAGCGCTACATAAATAAGATATAAATAAAACATTATTTTGCAAGAATGTTATAAACTAGATTGTTGTTAAATTATCTTTACCAATTGAGCTGTTTATCAGCATTTCTTTTATCTCTTAACGACACATTAAAAATTCTATGTGTTAAAAGGTTATATAATATATATTTATATATTCTGTTGTGCTTTTTCAAACAGCTTGATAGTTTATTTCTTGCTCGATGAAATATCACTACGTACTTTCTTACTTTTACTTTCGTTTTGTCATTTCTATATTTTATTCTATTCTACCAACTACCATATTCTCTGGTACCTTTTTTTCTACACAATTTTTTTTACAATAGCCGCACATACATTTTGGAAAGAAACAGCAGAAGTATTGTCCCAGTTTCTCCAAAAATATTATCAAGTGCACTAAATACATACTCAAGCACCTCGGCTAAAATGAGTAATAAAAATGAATGGATTTCCATGGATCTGCATGATCATTAATGCCATGAATCTCTATGAAACGTGTCACTTCATGGAGATTCATAGATCTATGCAGAATCATAGATATTCAGTCATATCCATTACCTATTTATATACAGATTCATGCAGATTCGTGGATTTTCAGCACCTAGTGTTCGAATAATATATATTTTACTTTATGAACATATACATTATACTGTAGCTATAACATGGTTGAAACCAGTTCTATTATATTATGATAGGCAGTTTGAATAATAAAATTTTATTTTTGTGGGTCATTAACTATATGAGATAATGAGAAAAGTAGTAAAAGAAGTGCGTGGGAATACTACTTCTCGTCAAACGATTATGGTTTCACGAAGTATAAGTATGCGATTTCATAGATTATCACTCATATTTACAAAGCACGCATTTTCATTCATAATCATAGATATCTTTTCATAGATATTTGTTCAATTTTATGCAGATTCATATATCACTCAGAGTCATACATTGTCACTCAGATTCATTAAGTTTTGTAATAGAGATTCATGGATTTATTTCCATGAAAATGAATGATTATCTTTTTTCATGCATATTCATAGAGAAGCATGATATTTCATAACCCATAATTCATATTCATAGAGAATTAAGCAATTCCATGCATTTTTTAGCCGTGGTGAAGGAACAAATCTTATTTACCCTACACTCACCAATTTGCACTTAATTTCAACACAACAGTGTTTTTTTTTATTAATTTGATACCCTACTACTTGTGTCGTTATCTTAAAATTACAAGACTAATGATGATATCATCTACAGGGTAGTATACTTGTTGATATACACCGACTTTATTATAATTACCATTAGTTTGCTCACAAGAACAAATAATATAAAAACTACTTTACAAGCGAGAGAAAATACAACTTTGGTTATGCGAGTAGTAGATGAAAAGCACAATTTATTATTTTTCTTAAAAACTGCAACAATCACACATGTAGTTGTAGAGTACCTATTTTTACAGAAAATCGCTGTATTTTTGTGGGGGCCTTCACTTTCTGAAATATTATACGTAAGTAACATGATTTTTGTGTGATGATATTATCATACGTAGGTACGTAGCTAAAATATCAAATTAATTTAGATTACGTATGATTTAAATAAAGTGTCAAATAAGATAAAAGATATGAATAATAATTAAATAATGGTTATAAAAATATATGACGTACATTAATATTAAAAATTGTTTTTGGATTTTTTTTCCTTTTATAAAATTAATATTTCCCACCAGCTAACAATATAGTAGGTTATGGTGGGGCCATGTGTCTTCTAGAAAATTCAACAAACAAATCGTTATACGTACGTATCACATTATGTTATGTTAAGCCATGTTATATTTTCATGGTGTAAATGTACGTTTGTTACGATATATTTTATATGTGTGCTACTACATTATGATACTATCCATTAATGCATTATTTTATAATATCAACTTGGCATAGAATGGGTTCATAAAAGAAGCCACTACCTATTGCTAAAAGATTTTACTGTGGAATATAAAACTAGTTAGTCTTAATACCAATATTATGATGGATCTTTTTTTTTCTCTTGATATGTATCTTTAGTAAATCATAAACATGTGATGCAGACATCATTACTTGGACCGTGAGTATCAAATGATTAAACTGACTCATAAATATAATAAGAATGTTTCTCTTGTCATCTCACTAAAATGCATGAAGCCTCTCCTTATAAGTACATAAATATTTTTTTTTTTTACAAAATTAAACTACGACTTTTTCTTTTTATAGTAAAGGTTGTTACCGAGCAAAAAATATAATTTTTGGTACAACAGTGCTTACAAAATTTTATATCGGAGTTATCATTTAAGCAAGAGAACTGTGCAACAGACTGTATAAGATCGACAACACTTTATGGTTAGTGCTGCGCAACAGTAACAATAATAATAATAATTCCTATTTTCAGAAAAAATCTATATCGTTTATAACATAATCTACCCATTTCTTTTATCTCTTTCTATGAGGCTAAATACGCCACTTTTTACTTTTAAAATAAGGAGTAACAATTTTATTTTAAAATATATCGGAACAAACTTCTATTATATATACGTATAATATAGAACAAAATGTACTAAAATCCCTCAAAGGCGTACAAATATGCAGGTTTCGCCATTGTGAACTGATGTTATACAATTCCATTATCTCTATTTTTTTCTCTAAATAGTAATTTATCAATCACTGGTTTTTTTTTATGTTATCTATTATACATCAATAATATAAATATAATGTTATTATAGAAAATATATAACAACAATTTTAAATGAATATATATTTTAGTTCAATTGAATAAGATTGCTATGATGGTTTACTGATATCCGTTTTTCAAAATTATTAGTTGCCCTTACACGAAATGATACGTAATTTGAATTTTGCATTTAATTTTTAAATAGAACAGGTTATGGATCTCTTGCGTCATTTATATCGATCCATGGCTAAAGTAATAAAAAATAACATGAGCGTTTTTGTTTGTTCCGAAAAATAACATGAGCGTTTTTGTTTGTTCCGTCATTTCGCCGACGACAGCACATCAAATGATAATAATATATTTTTTATCGTTCAGCAAGTTAATATTATCATTATACGAATGATCAATGTCGTTGTTTTATTTATCATCATTGCCCTTTTCCCTTTTTTACTGTGAAAGGTAAATATATATTGCTTTCTATCATTATTCTTACTTGATGTTTAATTTCACATTAGAGTCTCGTTGATATCATACAAACATAAAACTTCATCTCTTTTAATTTTATGAAATATGATTTCCGCAAAGAAAAAAAAAAGATTTCTGTGAGGAAACACAGAATGAGAGAATTTCAGAGGGATAATAATAATCTCTATTATGGAAAAAAAACGATTAAAATGAATTGCAGAATATACTAAACAAACAAACTGGTATTTTTTTTTGTAGTAAAAGTCACATACCATATTATTATTACCATAGTTACAATTGTTACTCATATCATATCGATTTTCTACGTACAAAAAAATAATGTCATCAATAACAGAGTAGTAATAGCTTATATCTTGTGATGAATTATTCTTTCTTTCATAACAATCCAAGAACTTTTAGCTATTTTACTTATCATTCAATATATTTACATAATGGTTAAATTATATATGCCAATTAGATTTACGGAGATATTCAAAATATACCTTAAATTATAAACTTCTCTTTTCCTTCCGGCGAAAAAAAAGCATACTAAATGAAAACACAAAAGTCTATTTTTTTTTTAGTCCACGTATCAATGTTTTCATTTCATACGGAACACATTTTATAATAATTAGTTTTTCTATATATTTTCTCCGTACTTTAGAGAACAAAGCCCTGGATAAATAATTACTAAGGCTTGTTATATGTTATTATGTGTTGTATCAAATATTAATGTGAGAAGCCAATTATACGAAATGGGATTTTATTGACATTCTTTGAAGCGTTCCCAGGTACAGTGGCTTTACTCCCAAAGTTCGTAAACTTACAAATGAAATTTGTTTTGTTCTCCGTCCAATGTTCGCTTTTGTAGTAGCTCAATTTTGGCGTTGCAATTTTCAAAGTTCGTTTTGTATCAAGCTAGTTTTTGTTTTTTGATTTTCCAGCCACACGAGAAACCACATAATGTTGCTCTTTTGAATAAACAGTTATCAAAATATAAAAAATATCTTGAATTAAATTTTGGTGATAACAAAAAAAAAAATGGAAATCAACTTCATACATACACGAACTTTGGAAATTATAGCAAACCGAAAATTGACAATAGCGAACATTGGACGGAGAACAAAACGAATTTCATTTGTAGGCTTACGAACTTTCGGAAGTAGAGGCAACTGTAACACTAAATCTTTTTTTACGTTGCACCAGAAGAAGAAAAGACAAATATTATTACCCATAAGAAGATATAAAGAAATAACCTGTTACTATAAGCCTTATAGGATAGAAAGCATTTATAACATTCACTCACACAACACAGCATTCCATTCACATAGTAATAACTGACTTCATATCATATACGTTTATTATCTAAAAGTACGGATTTATATTAACAATTACAAAATAATATATTTATCAACTAGCTTATTTAACATATGTCTATCTTTTTTGTAAATACGTAGAAGATGTATAAAATCGCTTAAATTCTATTTTTTTTTTATCGAAAAAAAAAAAAAGTTTGTACCACATTTACATTGAGTAACGACACCAAACTACTTATGACACATATTATTTAAACAATAACTTACTATGTTTTCTGTCTCTAAGTACTTGTTTTATTATTGTTCGGATTAATAAAGCGCTCACAACAAAAAAATGCTACATATTATTTTCAGACTACTTTATTTTTGTACAACAAAAAGACTACCACCTTTGTAATGATAAATTCTCTCAGGCCCCCCATGCACGCGACATCACCCCCCCCCACATATACACACTCCCATAAGATGAAAAGTGCGAGACAAAATTGATAATCTTGTTGGGGTTTGCTTAGCATTTCTGAAAAGAAAAAGACTACAGTTTTGAGGAATATCAAAAGCTTTTTTTTTCCCGATTCTTTTTATTTCATCTTCGCGTGCTATTCAACATGTAATCACGGAATGACAAAAGTGTGGGGGGGTTTAAGAAAAAAGATCTGATGGATGCCATGCTTTTTTTTTTTTTTTTTTGATTTCTCTGTTAAGGTTGCACAGTATATAGTCTTAATAAGAAACTCACATACAACATAGATTTTTTTTAATGACGACGATCTTATCATACGTCTCAGCCCTGTTTTTTCATCTTTATTCTTTCTTTTCTTTCTCTTTTTTTTTTCTTACGTATTCCTTTTTCTTATTTTATCTTTTTGTCTTTTGTCTCTATACGTAAAACAAAAGTTGTTCCTTTTTTTTAAAAAAAAAAAAATCAATCAACTAAGCAACCAACCAACCAACAATAAATATGTATTCACCACCACCTTATTGGTCATATTCTGCCGGTCCATCAAGAAACAGTATAGATAATTCATATACATTCAACAATAAATCTCGTGCCCGCAGTACTGGTCGACTCAATAGTACATCCAGTAGTAATAGTGGCAGTACAACCAATAGTTATAATAGCAATATCAATTTTATCAATAATATACCTACATCACCCATTCTTAGTGAATCTTTTTGTTCATCCACAACAGATGGTATTAACAGTACAACACTATGTCAAGAACTTTCAGAAGATCAATTTGACATTATTGATAGTTTGGATTATGAAGATGTAGACGATATAGGGCTGATTGGTAAAGTACAAGAAAAAAAAAGCCATAATAATACTACTTTTTTTTTTCTTCTTTTAACAAACAGACAATTACTTTAGATCGAGAATTATCACATCGAAATCGTGAATCCCTTGTCCAACAACTATACAATGCAGAGCAGGATTATCTAGAATACTTAAATCGACTTATCATATTATTTATGGAACCTCTACGAAAAGATGCTCAACAACCTTCATCAAATTTTATTGGGATAAAAAAAGTTACTTGCACTGAACATGAGATCCAACGTCTTTTTGGTAATATTGAAGAAATATATGATACACAGCGTGAAATTCTTCAGTCGCTTGAATTAAGGTAACGTACCTTAAATGTATAGTTAATTTTGAATTTTCCCACACATAACAATCATTTTTTTGTGTAATATAACTAATACCTCAGGTTACTGCCTTTCTTTTTTTTTTTTCATTTTTTTATATGCTAGGTTACGTATCTGGGGACCAACACAGATTATATCTGATATTTTTCAAGGATGGGTAAATGTCCGCTTAGAACCTTTCCTTTTTCTACTTATTTTCTTAAAAAAGAAAAAAAAATCTAATGTATCCTATCCATCTGCTTAAATTACTTATTTGTGAGAGAATTGTATAACTCATGACTTATTTCTCTATTAATAATAATTTTTTTTTTAGTTTAAAATGTTATTTGATATATATACCCCATACTTAAATAATTACGATAACGCTGTAACAACCTACGAAAGATTACGGAATTATCAACTTTTTCGAAAATTCACAGACGTAAGAAATATTTAATAATTGAATTGCGCCGAATTTCTTTTGTATACAATTTATTAACATAATGGATATGTCAACTTTTTAGACACTTCATAAAGAGCCATCATTAAAAGGCGCTACCTTATATTCTTTATTACAGCTACCTGTACGATCTATTTATCGACTTTCACAACGTATTGGTGAATTATCAGACTCTACACCACCATTACATCCAGATTATGTTGGTCTTAAAATGTGTAAGCAACGTGTGCTTCGACTTGTAGAAGAAATCAAATCAAAGTAGGTAAACTGTTGCATAGAAACGATTGTCATCAGAGAGCAAAATGTTGTCAATTCTTTTATTGTTCTTATTTATTTATCAGATATTATATTAATTATTAAATAAAAATCTATAGAGTAGATGATGCTGAAAACGTGGATCGAGTACTTGACCTACATCGGCGCATTTCAGGAATACCTCTTACAATCAGAAAAGGACGACGATTAATTCTTGAAACCGAATTATCAAGGACCTATTCCAAAATAAGCGAGACGCGAGTCTATTTCTTATTCTCGGATTTTATTATATTTGTACGACCCCGCCGACAACAACAAAATGAAACAGAAAATGTTCAATTCCAATACAGAGGTCATCTCAATTTAGAACAAGCGCAAATAAAATTGATGGCACCACAAGAAGTCAGTGGAAAAGAAAATTGTGTTGGTATTACACCTTATTTTCATGGCGTAGAGTTAGTGGATACCGTTGCTATGATGCAAAATCCTCCTATAACTCATGTTATGCAATTAAATAGTGCCCAAGAACAAGAAGAATGGTTGGAAAACTTGACTATAGTTGTTAATAAGTTGAATTCACTGGCGAGTAAAAGACAAAATGTACACAGCGTCTCCAATAATAGCAACAGAAGAAGCAATAGCAGTAGGTATTTCAATCGTTCATTATCATCTCTCCTTTCTTTCAGTTTCTTTTTACGTATATTGGATCATCATTTACCTAATATACTTTTATAATAGAAGGCGAAAAGAAGCCAATACCATTCAATGGGCGCTCTTACCTAATGCCTATTGACCACTGAATACTATATCATTTAATATGCATACTAGTTTATCTACTACGTACGTATACAAAAAATCAAACATATATGTATTATTTTCCCTTCCCCACCCAGTCATTTACTCTCTTTCTCACTATGTATAAAGAATTGATATATTTTATCTATATATCATACTACTACTAACACTACTATACGCATACATATGGAACTTTACCCTCTTTCATGCATAAACGGTGTAATTTTGTAACGATGTCAATCATAATGTTCATAATAATAATACCCCCCTCTCATTTCCTTTGTCTTCATCTTAATAGGACAAAAACAAAAATAAAAATAAAAAGAAATAAATTTAATAATATATACATTAAAAATAATATACATTTTGCAAACGAAAAAAGAAAATCAAATTATGCTCTAAACAAGAGAAAAACAAGAAAGTTTGAAAACATGATTTGTAAATATGTTGCTATGATGGAATATAATATGAGTGAGTGAGCTAGCGGGTGAGTATATTTTGAGTGAGATAAATGGATGAGTGCAAATATGTATATAAAAATAATGTTTGTATTTGTGTCATGGTGAAATAGAAGAAGGAAGGAAAAAAAAAGAGAATATCTGAAAAGGCTAAAGAAATGAAAGGAAGAAAATAGAAGAAGGAGGGTTTAAAAAACCCACGGGATGAAATACACAATGTTGTAAGAAAAAAAAAACAAATAGAAACCTTTGAAAAAGAAGGAGTATATTAACACTATGGTATTGTTGTTAAAAAAGAGAAGTAGAAAATAGGATAATGTATGTGTGTGTGTGTGTGAAAATGGAGAATAGACGAGAGAAAAGAGTAAAGAAGTATGATAGAAAATAATAATCTACGAAACAATACAACCACCCTTTTCTTCCGAAGGTGGATTATTAGCTTTCTCAATTTCAGCAATCAACATATCAAAGATTTTAGCTAAAAAAAAAAAACAAAAGATTATTATTAAGTTAATTATGATTTTCATTTGAGTAGAAATGAGTTCTCTTACTTACCAACATTTTCATTATGTTTTGCTGAAGTTTCCACGGTAGGTGAATTCCATTGCTCAGCCATTTCTTTTCCTTCTTCTTGCGATACTTGTCTATAAAAATAATAGACCCCACACCATAATTAATTATTAGTCTTCCCATCCATTTTCTTTTCTATTTAATACAACTAATATTTTTACCTTTGAATATTTAAATCAGATTTATTTCCAACAATAACGCAAGGTACATTATCTAAGCCAGTGAAATCAAGAATTTTATCACGGATCACTTTGATCATATCGAGACTAGAACGTGAAGCAATTGAATAAACTAATACATAGCCATGTACACTGGATGCATGATGCGATGACAAGATTGAATATTCATCCTAAATAAATTTATTTCTTGTTATTTTAATAATCCTCTCTCTTTCTCTCTTCTCTTCTCTTTGATCCGAAAACACTTTTCTTCTTCCTTCCATTATAAACTCTTATTTACCTGACCAGCAGTATCCATGATTTCCACAACATATTCTGTAAAATTTTATAATAATACACAGTTAAAAATAATAATAAGGTATATGTACTTTTACACTACACTACACTAGACACACTTGTACATATAAATAAAGAAAATACGCACCATGACCTCGATACTTGATTGTTTTTGTAAATGTATTTTCAATGGTAGGATAATAACTATCCACAAAATGATTTTCACAGAACTGAATGACTAACGAGGATTTACCTTTATATATGTATACGTATGAATATATTTAGTGAGCTTCCAAGCGCGTATAGCAAATAATAATATAAAATATAACTTTTAATGAAGAAAAATGTTTCTTGGTAAAAGAAATAATAAATTACCAACTGCTCTTGCGCCAAGAACTGCAATACGTCTTTGTCTTTGATTTGCAGCACTAGACGACATGACTGAAATAAAATAGAAAAGTATGAAAAAGAAGGGAAAAAAAAAAGAAACGATTCTAAAAGAAAAGCACACTAAAAATATAAGCTGGGTTGAAAAAAAAAAAAAAAGTTCGCTTTAAATGGTTTCTATGTATAAAAACGTCATACATTTCATCCAATTTAGTGGCACCAGAAGATCTGGAAAGATAATTCTATTTTATTATGTATTGTAAAACTCTATAATCATTTGATACTATTAAGGAGAGAGTGAGAGACCCGTGAAATAATAATTTAGCATTGTTGAAATGTGAATAATTAAGTTTAGTATTGATAACATTGGTTATTTTTTTTTATTATTATTTACAATAATCTTTTCTCTTTTATATGATTCGTTTTGTTAAAAAAAAAGAGAGAGAGAGAGAGAGAGAGAAAGAGTGAGAATATATGATATGAATAGAGAAATGAAATGTAATGATATATAATATGAAAGGTTTACTCGGACCAACGATGACTACAGTTTCTATTACCACACACGTAAAATAAGGTCATTTTTGCATCAGCACGTCTTGAGGTGGATTGAAAAAATACTGCTTCCTGACTACCACACTTTTCACAAATCACATTTGCTCTTGGCTATAATAATAATATCCCATTCGAATAAATCCCATAAATAATAAACATTTTTTTTTTGTTTTGATTTAATATAAAACCTTTTCTTTCCCTTTCTCATTTTTCTTTCTATATCTCTTTTTCTTACCAAAGTAGGATCAGCACTTAAATCACTGACGATCATGGTTTGTTCACTACAACGATAATCAGAGTGAGTCCCCAATAAATCACATACATAAAAAGCTCATCGTTGATCCTTCCTTTTTTTTTTTTTTTCCAAACCTCTATAATTTTTTCTCAATCTCTTTTTTTTTTCTTAAATGAGTAAATAATACATACGATGCAGCATGAATAATTTCATGACGATAGACACATAAGTTATCAGCATCTTCTTCATATTGACAATTTCTGCAGGCAAATAATAAACGTCGATTGGTTTTATCTTCTCGAGGGTATAAAAGATTGTTACTTGATTTATCAAAAAAAAAGAAAAAAAAAAAAGAAAAAGAAAAAGAAAAAGAAAGAAAGAAAGAAATAATTCAAATGAAATTAAAAGCGTCAACCAAAATCAGAACAAAGATTATTATTTATTTCGTAAAAAGGTCATATGTTTATAATAATCTTACCAATCTAAGCAATACTTGAAGGTTGCCATATTTTTTTTTTTTTTAACTTAGTTGGAAAGAGAAAGAAAACGACAGTTTGCAAGTTCTGCGGGATTTTTATTATTATTATTAGCAAAGGTAATAATATTTTTATTGGTTGCTCCGCTAAATCATTTACAAATTTATACTTCTAAAATATGTTCAATGTGACAAGATACTTATACATCTTATAGCTAAAAAAAAAGAATTAATTTGTATTAAAAGAAAAAATAATTAATCATATTATTATATGTAAAACAACTATCGTAATGCTTAAGTAGTGATTCTTATAAAAAAAAATCTTGTATATATGTATGTAACGGTTGCTTTGATATAAATAACTAAATTTTATTACGCCAACCATTATTACCTAGGTTATACAATGCTGTATGACTAGTTTATTGACACATTGTCATTTATAATACATGTGTAAAAAAAATCTTAGACAAATTGAACAAGAAAAATGCTTTTATTGTCAACAGGTATTTCTTTTCTACTAAGTCTTCCCTATATAAAAACAAATTCTCTGAAAGGGTAATAAAATAACAATCCTACATAAAGTACATTATGATTGAGCTATTGAAACTGTTGTTGTCAATATTGAATATCAGCTAACATGTTTTTGATACTACATGAATAACGAAATAGATTATTATAGTTGACAATTTGTATATAGGTAAAAAAAATGACACTACTCGAATCGAATACACTTTTTTAAAGTTGTACGGATTTAGTATACCAAAAAGGCCTAAAAGTTTATCACGAACATAGGTGAATTTAATACAATACAATAATCCTGAAAAGATATATCAAAAGAAAACCATGTCAATTTTTTATAGATAGCTGTGTAAAATAATAATCTTGCTTTTATACTGTATTTAGATCTTGAACCCTCAAAAAGTAATAATGATAATCTTTGTCTATATAGTCAATGCGGCCTTTACACACACTAAAAAAATTTTGTCTAATAAAATCGGGTATCACCTAGCAAAAATGGTCTGTGTACTATACCATTTTATTCCCATCTAATGTTTTGCCATTGTTACTGCTAGATATAATCATACAACAGTTGAAATATTATTTCAAAATATTTTCTAATCATTATAAGCATTATTCTTTTGATTCTGATTTTCTTATCTTATCGTAAGTCCATTGTTTACTTTTCTTAAAGAAACCAAAAAATAACCACGCAAAAGGATAATTCAAAGCATAAAGTGACAATTATTAAAACTACTGATCACTCTTCTCTATACGTAGTACCTGATGTCAAATTATTAATTTTATAATTCTCTAAGCTCTCGTATCAAGATTCTATTTGTTGACGCATACAAGCCCAGTCTACTCGTTATTTACATATTTAAAAGCAGTACGTACTTCAATCCCTTGACTTGCTTACCTCTCTTGTGTAATCCCCATACATACAAACCATCGTCTTTAACAAGATGAATAAGCTATTATAAAATTGAACGTACTTGTTTAAGTGATACCAATATTCTGTAATTCCTTTTGTTACTTAATTGGCGCAGAAACCTCGTTAACAAGCTTGTCTCTGCCAGCACATATATCATCACTCTTCTTTATTTTTTGTTTTTGTTCTAAATATCTTTATTGATCTACATATTCATACATAGTCTCATAAACGTCAACCTGTTCATCCACTGTAATAACTACTGCTTGTAATCTTTTCTTTGATAATGTTGACTACAATCGCTGAAGTGTTTGAGTTCCTTATTACCCTGTTTTGACTACTGCTATTCTCCCTTTTACCTGGAAAAATACTCATCCGTCTTCTTACATAGTTTAATAAATATCGCGCATACTTACATTATGGATGTCAACTTCTTCATTGCGTGCTATCTATAACTTAAAACTTTTATTTCTTATAAACTACTATCGCTTTCACAGAATGGTTTTATACAACCAGTAACATTAATGAGACAATCTTGTTGAAAAAAGTTCGTTCGACAAAAAAAGAAGATTACTTCTTGGGATGTAGGATACATTTACCATAATCAAAAGTAGTAAAAAAAAAAAAAGAAAAACGGACACAAAAAATATATTCTTTGCATGAATATCATATACACATCCATGCGCCACATACACCCTCTTTTAGTTGCCCCACCCTTAGGTAGCATCAACACTGTTTCATTGCAACCTATTGTTTAAGCCGTTTTTCCCCCTTGACGACAATGCTATTTAATCTTTATCTTTTCGACGCATTGTATTTCTATGGTTACAAAATTTTTTAGTGTTTACGTACTACTGTTAAAAAAAACCTATCTTCTGTCTTTCGTTACCTTTGAGATTGCAGGCACTTTATATGGTTTTATATGTAATAGAGTGAACTTTACTTATATAACACTAAATTAGTAAGTCTTGCATCATTATGGAATATACTTACACCTTCCGGAAAAAAAAACCATAAATATATTTATTTTATCAAAATAATGATTCTATGGGCTAAAGCCGGGCCATAACGAACCAAAGAAGAATTCTATGGCGAATTGACACTTTCTATTTTGTGCCACTCTGGTTTTTTTTTTTTTTTTTTTTTTTTTTTTTTTTTTTTTTTTTACTTTGTAAAATGGTAAGCGCTTAGGTTTTGAATTAAAAAAAACCGAGTCATAACGACCAATAAGTATCGTATGGCGTTGTGAAGCGTTGTCTACAATAGGTTCTCATTTAAGAGCCAAGTTATGAAGACTATAAACTGTTCTATGGCGAACAGGCATATTTTCTCGTGAGTGAGTGAGTGAGTGAGTGAGTGAGTGAGTGAGTGAGTGAGTGAGTGAGTGAGTTGATGTGCTGATATGTTGGTATGTGCCCCATATCTTGTGTATGCTAATGTTGATGGTGATATTGAATTGTTATCTAGTCTTTCAATTGAGGGTCGAGTCATGGTAGCCGTAAAATCACATCATAAATAACTAATATTGTTTACTTTTATTTTTTCTTTGTCTACATGACTAGATTTGACTCTATTTCCGTTAAGATGTATTGTTACCCATTCTATGTAGAGTGCTAATTTTTATTTATTTATTATATTATTACGTACGTATCTTATACTGTAATTAAAACATTTTATATACCAATGTATATTCTCATATGTTCTTACACATACTCCTCCTAAAATCGATATCAGTGTATAACTTCCATCTTATAGACTGTAAATAAACCATCTCCTAAAATTTGTAGTGAGATAACCCTTCTTACATGGTGTTAGCTGCAGAATATTAGATACAGTAATTACTGTTGAACATTTACATATATATATAAACCCGAATTCTTCGAGCTAACTAAAAGACATGAATAAAGATTCTTTTCACCTATTCCAAACTAAATTTTCTTTTCAGTTATTCAGAACAGCATAACGTGGGTTGTTTATAAAATTATAAAATCCTTGCTTGAAGAAAATAAAATGGTACGTACGTTAGTGGTGCAGTAATCAGAACTTAAAACTGTATGCATCCTTGGCATTTAAAATGACACCTTTAACAAGATCATGGTGCAATGGCATCACCGAGTTTCTAGTTTGAGTTTTTTTTTTCTTTCATCTAAAACCGTGATATTTGATAGCTTGTACACGTTTGTTTTCAAAGGGTAATAATTGGATGAATTGTTAAAAAGACGATCAATACGTACTGTAATTTTTTAATCATATAATTCCTATGATTGATAACAATTCAACCAATGCAAATAGTCGAGGAAAAGAAAGTACGTATTATAGAGACTCCGATAAGTAAAAAACAGCTGTCTTTCCCAACATGCTTGTAATTCATTCTTTTTTGCCCCACCAAACCGTATTACCCTTTGATTACTAATCACTGTGTTATCGAAACACTTCTAGTACAAAAGCTAGTATTATTTAAAATTTATAAGTAAACACTAATGCGAAGAATAAAGTCTGTCCCCTAATAAATTCCTGAAAAAGGTTTGAGCGCGAAAATCACAGTGTTAATATAGGAGTTACGTTGTACCATCGTATTACGTAAAGCAAAATACAGTAAGTCATCGCGATAATTATAATCCTGATGTTGCAGGTCTGCTAACAAGAAGTTACTGAAAAAAAGGTGTTTAACTCCATCCCTTGAGAATTTGGATTTGAATTATTTATAGGCACCCTCTTATTTTATTCATGTGTATAATAAAATAAATAATTTATTAGGTACAGTGGATATTTGATTCTTTAGAAAAAACATATAAATCACTAAATCTTAATACGTAGATAATTAGATAATGTTAAAATTGGTGATTATGTTAATAAGGAAAAGTTATATAAATCAGATATGGGTAAAGTAGGTTTAGCTTGGAACCCATTAGTATCAATTAATTTAGGGTTATATAGAAATAAATGGTATATTTTACCATTTGCGTCGTACCTTTTTTTATTGTAAATCTTTCCTTTTCAGTTTAATTTTATCTTTTATGGTGCAAGCCTTGAATTGTGTGCCCGTAAACCTCAAATTTTATTGGCCAAATATTTGGCCTACCAATAAATACCATTTTGACTGCTATTTCCTCATTTGACTTTGGCATTTTGACTTTGATTTTTTTTTTTTCGTTTTTTTAAAGTTTTGTTATCAATTCTTTATTTATTTTTTCCCCTGAATTTTCTTTGATCTATAATAATATGGAAAACTATCTTACTACCACATTTATCACTCGACCTGAAAATGATGGTACACCTATAACGTTGACTATTCCAAGATTAGAATATCGTGATTGGATCAAAGATCAAGAAGCAATCTACAACTGTAGATTTTATAATAAAACTAAAAGTGATGGTGGACGTAGACTTAAGAACAATGAATATCTTGAACATGGATATATACATCCTCCACCTGGTCAAAAACGTGGCAGAGGAAATGAATCATTTATTTTCAATGAAGTAATATTTTTAATAATTTGTTTTATATACATAATCAGATATTTTTCATTTATTTTTTTATAAGTATTTATTAATTTACTTTCTTTTCATTACATGATTAATTAAATATATGTTAGCGATTTGCCTGCCAACGAAGTGGTCCCCCTCGAGGAGAAAAATCATTTTGTTGCAATTGCCAGGCAGGATTTACTGCCTTTGTTAATAACAACAGTGTAGACAAGAACATGATCACGGTACAATACCGGCGTAAGCATACTGGTCATGAACCTGGCAGCAACATAGATACAACTTCCGGTACACTCCCTCGGTTTGTGATGGAATTCATCCAAGCTCAAGTGGAGAAAAGTCTTACCTGGAGAAATATTAAACATATGCTTCGTCTTGACAAAGATGTTCTTGAAAATATCTTGGATAGCGAAGACTATGATCAATTACCACAATCAGTGAGAATTGATTATCACCATGTCTATTATGTGATGAAAATCCATCTTAGACGCCAATCCCAACTTCATCCTTCGATGGCAAACAGTCTTATGAAATGGGGCACTAAAATCCAACATGAAAGAGGATATTTCGCTTCAAAAAATCTTGATAGATATGAAGAGGGAATGTTCTTTTTTGCATTCATGTCACAATGGCAATTAAAGGTAAGATAATCGACACAAATAAAAATACATGATACATTTACCTGATCAATCATGTATTCTTTATTATATAGCTATTGAAAGAGAATGGAGATCTCGTATGTCTTGATTCGACCCATAAGACTTGTGTGGATGGTACCAATCATGACTGTTATCTCTACACACTTGTAGCAAGATGCAGGATTACTGGAAAGGGCAAACCATTGACGTGGATGATTACAAATTCACAAGCTCAATATCCAATCTTGTATTGGCTTCAATGGCTTAAGGATGAACATGGATATATACCATCCCGTGTTATGATCGACGATTCTGATACAGAGATAGCTGCTATTAATAAGGCATATAATACTGTAAATGATGATGTATCATCTGGCACATATACTGACAATGTGAAGATACTTATCTGTCATTGGCATGTCCTTCGTGCATGGAAGAAAAATATTCTTACCAAACTCACGGCAAAACCATCCACGCCATCAAAAACTCTGAAGGAAAAGAGAGAAATGCGTGAAGTAGCACTCTCCCTAATGATGAATATGATGAGAGCTGAAACACCAGTTGATTTTGATCTTGAACTTGAAAAGTTTGAGACCTGGTGTATTGATGTTGATGAAGAATGGGATGGCCCCGAGCTCTATCAATATTTTGAAAGAGAGTTTCTTCGGAAACGTGAAAAATGGAGCCAAGCATGGCGTAATGTAAGTCTTTTTTTTAAATATACACATTTTTATGTAGCATTTCCAATGACTCTTATAGCTTACCACATGTAAAAAAGCGCCATCATCATGTAAATACCAACAACTACATAGAGACTTGGCACCGCCAATTAAAGGAGGTATATTTGCCAAGTCTGAGAAGGCAACGTGTTGATGTACTTGTGTACATTCTTTGGAGTCTTGTTCTCCCTGATTTGATGCAGGATCATCTTTGCACGGTAGCCAAGTTCAGGCTTCGTAGAATGAACAAGGCAGAAAGAACAAGGCTTGCCCGAGTGAATGAGCTGAATGGTAAGTAGTCGTTTTCATCAGTTTATCCAATATATATTATTATCATTCAAATTCTTATTGCAACTATAGAAGAAGAAGCTGCTGCCAGGATCGTTAGTCAACACGGCAACATAATCAAAGTACTTTCGTTCACAGACGAAAGTATTACATACGATGTGTTGTTCGATGTTGATGACGATTACATTATTTCTTGTACGTGTCCCGACAACGAAGCAAACGATTCACCATGCAAGCACATGTATTTGGTAGGTATTAATAGATGTACATTATATATATAATCTTGAACTAGTAATAATGTTTGAATAATCCAGGTTAATCGTGTTCTAAACATAAGCTTGATCCGCCCGACAACGGCTTCCTCATTATTATCATTATCATCATCATCATCATCATCATCATCATCACAAGTACAGCAGCAAATCCCAATCATCCAAACAGAAGAGGCTTCGCGTGTGGCATCGCAAGCCCTTCTCAATGAAGCTATGGAGAGGTACAGTATAGAGTACAAAAAAAAAGATATGTTGAGTTAGCAGTGACAATTTAATAATGATTATACATATATATATATATATATA
>JAEPRB010000034.1:73309-242734 GCA_016758965.1 Circinella minor
AAAAATTACATCATCAGGCTTAATGGATTTGAATGTGTTTAATTGGTTGCTGAGCAAGAAAGCAGCAGAAATAAGTAGCAGCCAATGGAAATTGAGGTTTAGGGGCGCACAATTCAAGTTTTCGCTTTTATGGTAGTTGCGGAGCAATCAGAAAAGTCAATTAAAAATATAAAATTTCGGTGTTACTTTTAGGATCAATCAATGGAATTACTGCTCAAACACCACATGCATTTTCTTTTTTTTTTATGGATGAAAAAAAAATTCAATCTACGTTGACAATGATTCAATGAAATTTGTTTAAAACGACACATGTAAGTTATATTCTTTTTTGTCTTGGCTTTTTTCTACTATATCATTATTGTTATGGTTTGTGTATTGTAACATCATTGATGTCGAAGAATTTCCCGTCTTACGATTAATTTAAACCATCTTACTTTCATCCTCATATGTCATTTAGTGAAAACAATTATAGCAGATTTTTTTTTATCATTAAACAACAAAAAAAAAAATGGATGATTAAAAAATAACAGTTTCATTTATTATACGTAGTCATCATAAAGATGTACGCATGAACTGTTCAGGGAATCTATGAGTATATAATATAAATATACCATTACTATTATAACATTCGTCTTGGTATCATACTTATAAAATAACATCCACGTCCAGCGGGTAAACATTGAGTATAGTATAATTATTTCAGTAATACATGCTAGCAATAATATGGTAGATTTTATTTAAAATATATAATATTGGTTAAGTGGAAGAATGGGTTATGTTTAACAAACAATCTGTAATGGTCGGATGTGTACCACATAAGAAGCAACATAATCATCAATTCCCGACTTTTGGGAATATAAAAAGAGAGCTTTCATGAAAAACTTGCTAGGTTCTGGTTTTTATTTCTAACTTCATACACCAAAAAAAAAACATAAAGAAAAAATGCACCTTTGGAAATTTCTTACTGCCTCGTTGCTCGCCAGTGTGGCTACTAGTGTGTGTACAGCTACTACAGTCAGTGGAAAATATTATGATCGTATCGTAATTGTTGTCTTGGAGAATCAAGATTATAAGGATTGTATTGCTGACCCTTACTTTTCAAAAATTGCTGAAAAACACAACGGTACGTATGGATATTGAAAAACATTTTTCCTTGTGTTTGTTTGTTATCATGGGATAATATATATATATATATATAAAAGAAGATACATGTTTGAATACTACTTAGTCTTTTATACGTATATGCTTAATTTTATACTTATACATTTTTAATATCTAGGTGTTGTTCTATCGAACTTCTTTGCTTTGACACACCCATCCCAACCTAATTATGTACGTCAGTTTAAAATGAAAAGGCAGTATATGATGGACCCCTGAACAGCTACGTAAATATGACAAATGCTAACCAAACGACTTTTATTATGTATAGGTTGGTTTGATTAGTGGATCATTTGATGGCATTGATGCAGATAATGATTCTGATGTTGATCGCAAGTCTATTGTTGATTTGCTTGAAGCAAAGGGAATTTCATGGAAGGCGTACCAAGAAGCTTATCCAGGTACTTGAGCAAAAATAATTTAAGTTATCTTAATAGACATATGTACACATAATATCATGTCATATTTAATCTATTTTTTGTGTACTATCCAACGAATTTAGGTGGTTGTTATACTGGTACAAAATCTGGTACTTATCGCCGTAAGCACAACCCATTCATCTCATTCACCAATATCTCAGGCAATAGCACTCGATGTGCTAATATCGTACCTGCTACTCAATTGGATACTGATATTTCAAAAAATGCCGTTCCTCAGTTTGTCTTTTACACCCCTAATGTAAGTAGTAGAAAATTTTAGTTTTACTTCATATTTTTTTTTTCCTTTTTGGAATGACAATTCATAAAGATTCCTATTATATTTACATAGATGAATAATGATGGTCATGGTAATAAGAATAAATTATCTTTTATATACGTACATAGTAACGATATAAAACGTACTTATGTTATTAATTTCGTTCTTTTTTTTTAAAAAAAAATACATATAGATACTACACTAGAATACTCTTCAGATTGGTTCAAGGGGTGGCTTGAACCTCGTGTAGACAACCCAGCTTTCAACAATAACACTCTGTTTATTTTGACCTGGGATGAAGACAAGACTTATTCTATTCCTAATCAAATTTTGACTGTATTGTTTGGGCCTGCAGTAAATCGGTCTGCTTCCACCGATAACACCAAATATGATCTATACTCGATTTTGAAAAGCGTCGAAGAAAATGTATGTAACTTTTTTTTTCTTAAGCTACGATCATATGTCACTAGTACAGTATTAACCAATTATATGTACATTTTATATAGTGGGATCTTGGTAATCTTGGTGAAGCTGATGTGGATGCTGTTCCTTTGATTGTTAAGGATTAAAATATTATTACGTATTAATTTAAGCTTATTACTATTTATATATGTAAACATTATAAAATAAAGATTTTTTAATATTAGTGTCCTTATAAATATTTGATCATTTATTTAATTGTTTGATACATCAAATAAAATGTACATGATATCTAGTAATTCCATGTTACAGTAGTACTATGACTTTATTCATATTATTGTCGTGATTAATATAAGAATGCAAGTAGCCATATTTTTTCTAGGTTGCAGTAATGAGAGAAGAAGTGAATAAATTATTGGTATTGGCTTGTTGTCATTTATGTCAGGTACATGTTCAACATCGTTAATAACCAAATACTTTATGTCTTGAAAATAATATATTTGTGTTCATGATGGAATATAGTAAGACAATTCACACTTTAAATAAACAAGATAATATGTTTTTAGTATCTATCCAAGTTTTATCCATTGAGCAACATAATAAAAATGTATATTATATTATAAAACATGACCAATTATAAACATATAACTCATTTATAATTTATTATTCCAAATCAGGGATCCAAAATATTGAAAGGCTTCTTCAAAAACCCTTTGAAAATAATATATAATCACATACCAGCTTTATTTAATAGTCAATAATATATAAATCATTACTTTGGATAATGATTTCTCAATATCATCTATTCTTATCCATAACCAATTTTCTCATCTCGTTTTAAAGCACCACCAAAACGAATTTTGCTCACTGCTTTCTAATTGGTCCATAAGTTTGTTGCTTGGTGTTTTTTTTTATCAAGACCGACCTTTTTTTTAACTCTTTGAAATAAAAACTTCACTCTATTTTTTTTTAATCCTCAAACTTTGCTGTTGTCCTTCTCGATTGTTCGCCTGTTTTATTGTTATTGTTATTATACATAAAAAGAAATACGCTCAATGAATCAATTTACGGGACCTAATGTTCAATCTGAAGCCTATATGCAAAACTTTATGAGTTTGCCTCCTGAAATGCAATCCTTGTCAGCTCAACAACAGCTGCCTGCACAACATCAATTAATGTCTCAGCAACCTCAGGTAACAAAAATAAATAAAAAATGTCAAAAACTACCTTTAGTTTATCTTTTTATAATATTAATACTGTATTCACTTGATTATATAAAATGTTAATTAGGCTTATGGACAACAAGGTAAATATAAATTATCCAAAAAAAACAAACAAACTGTTATTCGTGTCATTATATATGATGAGCTACGCTCTTTCTTTTACTACTATTATTATTTGGTCTTTGCGCGTTATTTATTATTAACAATTTATTCTTTTAAAATAACGATATTAGTAGCAGCAGCTCAAATGGCTCAAATGGCAGGTAACATGCAACGACCTATTATGCAGCCACAACAGCAACCACAACACCAAACACCTCAACAACCACAACCACAACAGCAACAGCAACCACAACAGTTTCGACCTGCTAACTTTGCGCAGCAACAAGCATGGATTGCTAAACAACAACAAATGATGTTACAACAACGAAACAATATGAATACTATGAATATGGATGAACAGCAAAGAAGGCAATTTCTCATGATGCAACATCAACAACAGCTTCAAATGCAGAAGTCGATGTCTCCAGGAAGTGTTCCACCTGGAGTAACTGGTCCTACACCCCCAGTTCAGATACCTAGTTCCTCCATGACTCCTACGTCAACACCAATCAATAATCCAGTAGTACCAAGTCCTGCGGCTTCTTCAATGTCGAATGGACCTGAAAAGTCGAATAAATCTAACAATGACATTAACGCGAAACGAGTGGAAACGGTAAATAATATATATACGAAAAGAAAAAGGGATAAGAGAAGACTTTAAAGAAAATATTTGGAAGAGAAGATAGGACTAATAATAAAAGAAATTTGATTCTACGATTATTTTTTTTAAAAAAAAAATTGGGATTTTAGGTTTTAAATATGAATCAAGAACTTATCCGTTTATGTATTGTTCAACAACAAAATCCCCAAGAGCCTGATATCTCTCCGTAAGTTTTCAACTTTTGTTTGATTTTGATGATATAAAAATATAATAGGGTAAAAAAAAAAAAAAAAGAAAGGGGGAATTAAGTATTGATAATAATTGTATGTGTGTAACCATTAGATACCAAACACGATTGCAATCCAACCTAACTTACCTCGCCACGATGGCTGATATATCCATGATAAAACCAGGAGAGGTTTGTTACTATTACTATTATTATTTTTGTTGTTGAGATTTTTTTTATGTATACTGATTGAAAATCCATAACAATATACGTTAATTTTAGGAGCAAAAAACACCTACTCCTCCTGATCTGAATCCATTACCACCACCTAAATCTGATATCGCAAAAAAAATCCATGTCCTATTGAATACTTCACAAGCATTATTTAGAGATGAACAAGAATTAAAGACAAACACTAATAACAATAATAATGGAAACCCTACTGATTCCCCGTTTTCACAAAATCGAAGTATTCAACAATCCCCTGTACAACAACGTCCAGGGCAACAACAACAACAACAACAGCAGCAACAAAATATATCAACGCCACAACAACAACATCAGCAAGCAAGAGCTACCCCTCCACCACAGCCACAAACTCCAAGACAACAACCACAAACGCCACAACAACAAAATCAACAGCTGATGCGTCAACAACAGCAACAACAATCACAAACTCCTCAACAGCAGCAACAACAACAGCAACCGCAAACTCCGCAAACATCTGCTGCATTACCTCAGCAACAACAACAACAGCATCAATCACCTCAAATTTCACAACCTCAAGTTTCCCAGCAACAGCAACAGCCATTCTTTAATGGGGCTAATATGTCTATGACTGGTTCACCTGCTGCAAGGAATGCAATGATGGATCCACAAACTTTGCTTCAACAGCAGCAACAACAACAAGAGGCTATGATGCAACAGCGATTAAGACAGCAACAACATTTACAACAACAACGACAACGAATGATGATACCAATGGGAATGGGAGCAGGTGTATCGGGTGCTGATATGATGATGAACAATAATAACAATAACAACAACAATAATAATAACAACAATGCTGCAGCTTATAGTCCAGCCAATTCTGTCGTACCTTCTGGATCACCTATGTCTCAATCCATAGATGCATTATCACCTAGTATGACATCCACATCTACGAGTATGCCAACAATTCCTGGTTCAATGAATCCAAATGATTTAATGATGAATAGCAGTAATGGTGGTGGTGCAGGAATGATAAACCCAGCTATGGTAATGAATAACCCAGGACTTAATATGATGGCAAGTGGTGCAGCAGGAGGAGGTGAAGATATGAACAATTTTCAAAATGTGGTCATGATGATGCAACGGTTACAACAGCAACAACAGGAACAACAACAACAGCAACGTCAAATCGAGGATGCTTTTGCAAGTCGATCAAGTTAATTACCATTCTAATTATTAATTAATTAATCCATCAATTAAATTATATATAAATATAAAAAGAACACTAAAAAAAATATATAAGAGACTCTTGTATGTACGCCTCTTCACTCTCATAAAAAATTATATATATAAAAAAAAAGAAGTTTCAAAGTACTTCAAATCACGCATATATAACATACATAACAGCATCTTTTGGCATTTCTTTCTCCCTTTCTCTCTTTTCTCTTTTATCTCGCAATAACATGTTTCTCTCATAATATTATTCTATCTTATTCTACGATAATAAATTATTATCGTTCAACTGTAAAAAAAAAATGAATAAATAAAGAGTTAAAAAAAAAAAAAAAAAAAGATGAATTGGTCATATTAATTATAATTCAATTTTGACACAGTACTTTTTTTTTTTTTACCATAATAAAACAAAAGGTGCTAGATTATTCAAATTTATATATAAGTTAATGTTACTTGTATTATGAGTTTGCTGTTTGTTATGAAACAGAAAATCGAGAAGGATCAGTTTTTATATATAAAAAATTATAACAAACATAAGTATGGAAAAAACATGAGGTAACAGATTAATTATATTATATTACGGCGAAATCTAAAACATATGTAGAAGATTTACAACAATTCGAATATCATACGTACTTTGTTTTTAATTCTCCATGGAGAGTAAGATTGGTATAAATGTTTTTTTTTTTGGGTTGAATAAAAACCAATCGACAACCTTTTCTTTCACTTCCGTTAATATATATATATATATATATATATATTTTTTACTTTTTTTTACTTTCCATAAAATAAAGTAACATATATTCATATACAAGGTTAATCGGAAATATAAAATAATAGCAGCAATGCGTTTCCTATTGACTTGGAGCGTCTTTATCGCCTTGGTTGCGTTGGACCCAGGCAATGTTTTGGCAGTTGATGATATTCAGAGAGATATACTCCCACAAACATCACCAGCATGGCTCGCCAATATCCCAACCCCTACCGATAATGCTGTCATTACACAATATCCCAACGAGAATTCAATCCAAGTTAAGCAATTACCAGGACCCTATAAAATCGATTTAGATAAATATCCAAAGCAGTTACAAATGCCACCAACTGATTCACCGGAAGTACAAGAAGTCATTAAACAGCTTGATTGGTCCAAAGTTCCCAAAGCTGAACAACGTACTATTAAAGTTTGGGCAGTTGATATCTCAGAATATCCAAAAACAGATCCTGACTGCTGGTGGTCAGCAAGCACTTGTAAAAAACCTAAATTATCGTATTTACCTGAAGATATTTATACTTGTCCACAGGCTGGTCATTGGGGTCTCAATTATGATGATGGCCCACTCAAGATATATAGTTTTGATCCAGAACAGAAGGCTTGGGAAGAACCTCGGTTTTATAACTTTTTGGTAGAAAATAATAAGCAAAAAGCTACTTTATTCTGTAATTGTTATTTTCGTTAAATGAGTTCAGAAGGGCAAAAAAGAGAATAGAAAACAAAATTAACAAAATACTTTATTTTATGTGATCTAGTTATTGGATCAAATGTAGTAGCATTCCCTGAAGCTGCGCAACGTGCATTAAATGATGGTCATACTATTTGTGCTCATACCTGGTCGCACAAACAAATGACTTCGCTTACGAATGAAGAAATTGTCGCTGAATTTTACTGGACTTCACGAGCCATCAAAGAAGTATTGGGTGTCACACCTAAATGTTGGAGACCTCCTTATGGTGATGTTGATGACCGAGTACGAGCTATCGCATGGTTAATGGGTATGCGCACTATTGTTTGGGATCAAGATTCAAATGATTGGAACTTGGTATGTTTTTTTTTCAATTTTTTTTATTATTATTTACTATTAACATTACAATTCTGATCAATTGTTGATACTTTTTTTCTTTCGTAACTAAATTATTACAATCGTAATCAACTCAGTATGGTACACCTGCTCGAGGATCTGTTCCGCCAGAAGAAATTGATGGACACTTTACTGAATGGATAGCAAAACGAGTCAATAATCTAGATACTGAACATGGTCATATTACACTGGTAGGATGGGAGTTTATTCATCTATTTGTTTCTTTTTAAATGTTTCTTGGCAAACAATTCATTTTTTTTTTGTGATTAGCTAAATAATTAATATATATAACAAACAAAACATATATTTTTTTTCCTTGTAGCAACATGAAAATAGTAATTCTACTGTATCAATGTCTGAACGATGGTTACCCAAACTTCAAGAAGCATTTGAAGTTATGCCTATCCACAAGTGTATTAATGAGCCATACCCTTATTGGGAACAATCTTGGGCATACCCAACTTTGGATAATCCCAATCCACCTTTAAGCCAAGAAGATCCTTCTTCTCCTCAAGTACCAAAGTCAGTTTCTGGTGGATCTGGTGATTCACATGTAGGAGGAGCAGGCTCTTCCTCACCCTCCACCCAGGCATCCTCCAAATCATTCGCAGATAGCATTATCAACAACAATACATTAGGTTTTACAATGTATCTTTGTACTTTGGGAATTATTAGTCTAGTCATGTTATAGTTTTTGTTTATTATCAGTATCATTGTTATTATTACCTTTCTTTTATTTATTTTTTGGATATATAAAAGAGTAGAAAAAAAAAAAAAAACTACTATTCATCCACTAATTAAAGTGTTCAAATAAAAATTTTCTGTTTTTTTTCCAGAATTCCTGTAATTAGTTAGGAGAAGTGCTTTTTTAAATTATATCCGTCAGCTCATTTTTTTTTTTTTTTTTTTTTTTGCTATCACAACCACAGAAAATAAAAACTAAAAAACCAAGCTGGTGGAAATAAGGGCAAATAAAAGCAATAAATTAAAAAAAAAAAAAGTAATAAAGTTTGTATAGATTATACTTATTAACGTATCAGTCAGAATATGTTTAAACATATTAATTTAGAAGATAAAAACAAGGAGTTTGGTTCTATAGCTAATGTTCCCCTTTGTGCCAAGCAAAAAAAGCAGCTGAGCAAAGGCGGAGTTGACACGCGCACCATCCTTTTATGAGCTTTTCTTCCCCTTTTTCTTTTTTTATAACTCGATATTTTGCATATTATTCTAAAATACATTAATATTTAAACATCATGAGTTTTTTGTAAGTTGACCCTCACTTATAACATGGTTTCAAATGTAGATATTAAAAAACTTGATTAATTAACATTTTTAACTTTGTCAGATCTGGATTTAAAAAGGGCCTGAACAGAGCAGGTACCACGGTATGTAATAATCTTCCCACTTTATACAGAAATTCAACTCGGATTTGAATCAACTAAAGAAGTGACCATTGGAGAAGAAAAGTATGACATAGTTGATAATATAAAAAGCTAAAGAATATATATATATATATTTTTCAAAATTAATTTAGATTATGCAACGAACCGGTGCGGTTGATCGAACAACAGATAGTGAATTTGAAGAAGAATTTGAACGGTTTAAAAGGTATTTTTTGAGAATAATAAACATATATTTATTTTTGGTCTCAATAATCTTGGAAAGCTATTGTTAATATAAGATATTTTAATGTAGTTTAGAGAAAAAATCTGATAAACTTACAAAACAAGCTAAAGGATACATTGATTCATTGAGAGGTAAACTGATAATTAAACAATGAATTCTCATTATGGTTTATTAAAGGAGTTATTATTTTTATTATTAAAACACAATACATAAATATACAGGTATGACCGCAGCTCAATTACGAATGTCTCAAACTATCGGTCAATTTTATGATGATACGATTATTATGGGACCAGGCGGTCAAGAATATAAAAAAGTAATTGAAAGACTTGATGAAGATGCTAAGACTGATATGGTAAAGTATTTATAATGCTAGTTTTTTTTTTATTACGCATTAAACATGCTAAATTCTTTGTCTTTCAATTTTAGGATAAAGCATTCCGAACAACCGTTCTCGAACCATTAGCTCGATTCTGTTCTTATTTCCCTCAAGTAAATGATGCAGTTAAGCGACGTCAAAAGAAGCTTTTGGATTACGACTCACACCGTTCCAAAGTCCGGAAATTGGTCGATAAGCCAAGTGAAGATCCTCAACGATTGCCAAGAGTAAGTACATTATATTATTATTATCATTGTTGTTTTTAACAACAACAATATTTAAAACAAAACAAAAAGACAAAGAAGTCTCTTGAATTCTCATCTAAGTTTCTTTTTATTTTTTAGGCTGAGCAAGAAGCAAATATGGCAAGAGAAATGTATGAAAATCTCAACACTATTTTAATCGAAGATTTACCCAAGTTTGTAGAACTTCGAGTTGCTTATTGTGATCCAATCTTTGAAGCACTTGTCAAATCACAGCTACGTTTCTGTCAAAACAGCTATGAAGAATTAGAAGGCTTACGACACCACTTCCCTCCAGAAAGTGAACATGCGGATCGACGTGTGGATGATGTATTACAACAAATGAGAGAATTGAGTATCTGCGGAAACTTTTAAAATATTAGAATAAAAAGTAAAAGAAACAAAACAGATAAACAAACAAAAAAAAAAGGATAATAACAATAATATTAATAAAGACTCATATTGTAGTAGTATGGTCTCTCTCTGTATGTTTAAATATATGTAGTAGAGATTGTACAATTCTTATACCCATTCTTTTTCTATTATTACCGCATTTATCCTTATTATCTTATTTCTTTCTCTACTTTTAATGCTTCTTTTTCGTTGCATAAGAATTGGTGAATGAAAGTTTTATGGTAGTGAAATTTGTTACTTGGCTTATATATATAATTGGTAGATTGTAATTGACGTCTTGAATGATATATATCTATTTGACATGAATGTTTTCTACTTCAATAAGACGAAATTAGATATATAATTGATTTTATTAATACCTCATATTAACTTAATGCACATATTGATATTACATCATCAATGTCACCAGAAAGTTCTTAGGACAATAAAAATAGGATATGACAGGTAGAATTAAACTAACAATTGTCTATATATGGAAAGATTTGAGTTGATTAGATTACAGTGGAACCCCGTTAATTTCAAATTTCCATCTCCCATTTTTGGTGTGAAAATAAAGGAAGTCATTGGGATTTAATATAGTTAAATACTTCTAAGGACAAGTTAATGATATTAAGAAATACTCCATACATACATAGCACTTATAATGCTGTTTATTTTTTTATAAGGCTAAATTTAAAATAGTAAATAGGTACATTACTGTAAAGTACATTTTTATGTCTTGCACAGAAGGAGCATATATTAGATGTTTATATAAACTACGTATGCTTAATATTACACAGGAAAACAATATACGTACGTACACTACAACATTCCTGCTAATGATACGTATGATTACTGTATATCACATATGTTGTGCTTTCCATTGCAAAAGATATACGTTACTAATTAGTGAACCTTGTTGGTGTTAATTTATGTTGTCTTTTCGTTTATGTACTACTGTGAAATTTTTATCATCCTGTAACGTGCTCATATATTAATGTAAGTAGTTTTTATAATATCACAAAAAGTAAAATACTATTCAGGAAAAGTATTATAGATATAGACTTTTATTCCATCTTCTTCATCAATGTGTTTTTACATTTTATTTTATTTTCTACTATTTACTAGTCAAATAATAGTTACTAACAAATTAATTTTAAAATATCGAATAGTCGATAAAAGTCAATTTAGGAAACATATACAAATCAAGCAGTTTTGGCTCCATTAAATATAAAGATCTTTAAGAACTCAAATTGCTGAAATGTGCTACGTAAACTTCAAAATAAGTTGTTTGCCCGACATATATTTGTTAGACTAGAAAACCCTTAACTGAACAATACAATTATTCTTAAAAACTACTAATACAATAAAAGTAATGTATAATATAATTTTATAAGTGAGTATATTACTCCTGTTAAGGTTTCAACCCCCCCCCCGGCTTGCATTGAAAGTGAAATAAATGAGAATGTGAAAATTTTTATTATGTCAATTTTTCTATTTCCTGACTTTCTGTGAAAATAATGAGGATGTGAAAGTTAACGGACATGAAATTAACGGGGGTCCTCTGTAATACGGTAAATAGAAGGTTAATACGAACGCAAGCCTAAAAGGAAGGACCGCTTATACACTGATCCATAATATATACCGAACTTCCGGTTCGGAAATATAGTTGATACGTATTTCAAAGCACGTTAGTTGGGAAACATCAAACCTGGGATCTCTTCATATCAAAATTTCATATACGTAATCATCGGATCGGTGATTGTAATTACATTATCATGCGTTTTTCCAAAAATACTGTACCGAGAATCAGATAGAATGTGATGTCTCAAATGTAACGAAATGGAGCTAAAAATAAATGGCTCATATATGGACTTATTTATTGAATATGTACATATAGTACGAAAGAAGATTTATAACTTGAAGCAGCTATGAAGAGCCAAAATTTTATATATTCACATGATATTAAGGATTATACAAAAGAGGAAAATGTACCCCTGAGGGTGCGAATGAAATTCAGTACTATGGCACTGGTGCTATTAACTGGTGGGGGAAAAGGACCAATAACTGACCTAGAAAAAAAGACAGATACAACACACATACATATCAGGGTCGTAACTATCATAGAAATGTGTTGATTTGTATATATAGTGCAGCTACGTACAGAACAAAGTTAGTTCATTTGAATGCGTTTGAGAAAACCAGAAGGGTAACTCTTTATTATAGATTATTCTGCTTTTTAAGGACTACCGATAGCAAGAATATTCTATTATTATTATAGATACGTATACTAGTATAATACATTAATCAGATGTAAAACAAAAATCAAAGAAGCAGGTTTGTTATTATAAAAAGGCAAATGGATTATAATTACATCAGACAGATGCAGTTGAACCCCCTTTTTTCGCACAGGTGGTACTATATTTGACTCGAAAGTAGTGCAAAAACCGGGGCTGTGCAAAAAAAGTGGGGTCGAAAACATAATAAAATCAAAGTGGGATTTTGGGTTTTACTGTATGTATTGACATATATTATAAACACGTCCACAACTTATATGTTTTATAAATCTCTGTTTATTTAAAATACTTACTGACGATACTTGTGATAATATGTAAAAAGTTTACTTCGCATTCACTCGTTGTGATTTTCGGTGGATTATTAAAACATTACTTTCATAGAACTTTGGCAGATTTGCCACACTATTAATCACCACGGATTTCCTTGTAAACTTTCCTTTTTATTCCTTGTACGTATGTATTACTTTTAATTTAAGTATTACCTACGTACACATGTACTATATATACCATAGTTATAGTAAACACCTTGAATACATTGAAGGCGCTTATTATTACGTGATGCTAACAAGTATTTTGAGTAGAGACTAAAAGCAGTTTCTCCAAAAACAAATGGATCAGCCTGTTGTCGTATTAGTTAGTCAACTTTAGAAAGGAAAAATAATCAAAATTATTATAACTTGACTAAACAAGCGAGATAGATGTTTTTATTGGGGAATCGAAAAAGAATCGTTGTTACTAATATAAAATCTATTTAGGACTTAAACTATCCATTAATTCTTGCTTATGTCTGAATAAGGGAAAACTTTATAGATGAAAGATAAACTTTGTTGTACAGCGGTAACAGTATAAGAAGATCGTATACAGTATGTATGTGATATGTACGTAGTGAACTTATAATATCGCATTTATACTGATACGGTTTGTATATCGTATTTTATTTTGTAAATAAACAGTGATTTATAAACTTGTTTCATGAATGAGATACCACAAAGAGTACGTAGACAAATAATAGCTATATATAATGTGATATACATGGAAAATAAATAGCCTGAAATTTTGAAAGGATGTTACTGTTGTTATACATAACTTGCGTTGTTATAATAATTCGAGAAAAGTATACACAACATCCGCTATAGTAACTTTTATTAACGCCTTAACACAGGCCACATGATGTAAACTTCATGCACTTGTAACATAAATCAGTTTTTATTATTTTCTTTACAACAAAAAACAAGTTGATGAGTTGGGTGATGATCACCTGTTAATATTTTATCCTGGGTAGAGCCGAAAAAAAGATTAGTTTTACAAACTACATAAAAATAATCAAAAAACAAATATTTATTATCCTTTTGCATCCTAAATAAGTCCTTTTATTCTTCTATCAATATGGAAAATAGAGAATTTAAAGCAGGTTTACAAATGAAGATAATAACCTATATAAAAGTAATACATATTTACTGTTCCTAAATTCATACATAGGACATGTTTAACATATATCTTTGTTGTTGCTGATGATAAAAATCACTCAGAATCTAAGTTTTTCTTTCTATGGTTAATCGAAGAATCCTAAAAAAAATAGCTTCACTGATACAATTTGAGATACCAGATCGCAAACTTGCTAGCCATAGAAAACCCGACGGGATCTATGTATCGGTCCGTTTGTTTTCCACCTGATTTTATTGGTTGATTATTTTGTTCCTGCTGATCCTATTGGGGGGGGGAGCTTATCGCCACCATAATAATTTTTTACATGAGCTCGGCGGCCGAAGGGTTTTCATTCACCGCAACAGAAGGTTAATTCAGGAGCCAAGTGTGAAACATGTCTAAAATACAAAAATTTCAGGGGTCGTTAAAAAGAAGGAGGCGAACTAGAAGGAACTAAGGTTATGCAGTACTAGGATATTCAATAATTAAAAAGAACAAAAACGTCTAATCGTGTGAGCATGAAGGTAAATAATTCAGCCGTTTCCATTTTCGTTTTTCCAAATCAAAATTGGTATTAATATATCAAGTTTTCCTGGTGTTACATAACAGAATAAAAAAAATTGGTCTTTTCTACATTTATATCCAATAGGTATCTTTGGAACGCAAAGAGCATTCTGGATCAAAGGCTATGTTACACACAACCAACAAAAACGGCAACAGAAAGGTGTCGTGAAACCGGCCCGAAATTTTGGTTACCGCTTGGCATAAAGATCACGGTAGGATTCTTTCCGTGTTGTGCAATGTATCTAAGCGTGAGTATCGAATGATGCGAGTATATAGTAGATGGTGCTCCATATAAAAGCTTTTTTTTTTGTTAACTTTTATAATCTCTGTCTCGTTAATTATTTTCTACCAAATGAGTAAAAAAAAAACAGAATTATCTGGTGTAAATGATGATCGAGGTTCAGCAGAAACGATTCTCGAGCCTATTGGTACTAAGGGTTCCTATGGTGAACCTGATGCAAATCAAGTCGACGTCGATGGTTATTATCAATTTATTATTTTATTTGTTTAAAGTTTTTTTTTTTAATTTATAAAAGATTGTAGATACAAAATAAAAATAAAAACTCATACGTAGGCTTGAAAACTTCTTTTTTTTTCTCTGTGTATTTATAGCTGCTATTGGCGAATATCATGAAGTAAAACGTGAATTATCTCGTATTAGTCGTCAGTCTACACATGCTAGTAAAGTTGAAGAAGGTGTAGTTGTTCAAGAAGAGTTCAATCTTGACGATTTCTTACATGGAATGAGCAATGATGCCGAACGTGCCGGTCATATACCAAAACATCTTGGTGTAGTCTGGAAAAATCTTACTGTCAAGGTATATATAAAACTAATTTGATTATTTTCTATCTAGAAAAAAATTATTAACTTTGTCGTTGACCTTATTTTCCAACTGTATTTAGGGTCTCGGTGCAGGTTCCCATGTTATTCCAACAGTTATTAATGGTATCATTGATGTATTACAAGTCTGGAAATTTTTTGGAATTGGAACAAGCACAACGAAAAAAACCATTCTTAAAGAACTTAGCGGATTCTGTAAGGATGGTGAGATGTTACTCGTACTTGGTCGTCCTGGTGCTGGATGCACAAGCTTGCTTAAAGTTTTAGCAAACGTTCGTGGATCATATACCGACGTTAACGGTGATGTAAGTTATGGTGGTATCGATCCTAAAACGTTTGAAAAATATTATCGTGGTCAAGTAGTATACAACGAAGAAGAAGATCAACATTATCCAACGTAAATACCACATCATTTTTTATCTTATATATTAGTCTTTCAAACACCATTTAGAAGTTTAATGCTAAGTCCTCTACAAATATTCTTTTTTTAATATAATAGTCTCACCACCCGTCAAACACTTCAATTCGCACTACGTTGTAAGACTCCTGGTTCCCGTCTTCCTGATGAAACTAAAAAAGATTTTGTTGAAAAAGTTATTTATCTTCTTGGTAATATGCTTGGATTAACAAAGCAAATGAACACGATGGTTGGTAATGCTTTCGTGCGTGGTCTTTCTGGTGGTGAACGCAAACGTCTTTCTATTGCTGAAGTCATGACAACTCAAAGCTCCATTAACTGTTGGGATTGTTCTACACGTGGTCTTGATGCGGCTTCCGCTCTTGATTATGTTCGATCTCTTCGTATCATGACTAATGTATTTAAGAAGACAACTATCGCCACTTTATACCAAGCTTCCAACAATATTTTCAGTCTTTTTGATAAAGTATTATTGCTTGATGATGGTTATACAATTTATTTCGGTCCAGTTACTGAGGCCAAGGCTTATTTTGAAGATCTTGGTTTTTACTGTCCTCCTCGTAAATCGATTCCTGATTTTTTAACTGGTCTTTGTAATCCATTGGAACGTGAAATACAGCCTGGTTTTGAGGCTTCCGCTCCTCAGCACGCTTCTCAATTCCAGGAAGCTTTCTTTAAATCAGAAATTCACCAGCAAATAATGATTGAAATGAAAGCTTATGAACAACAAATCTCTCAAGAAAACCCTGGCGATGTATTTAAAAATGCTGTCGCTGAAGAACATCAAAAACATGCTTCAAATAAAGAACCTTATACTTCCTCATTCTGGCAACAAGTCAAGGCACTTACTGTTCGTCAATATCATCTTTTAATCAAAGACCGTGTTGCTCTTATTTCGCGTTATGGTACAATTATAATTCAAGGTCTTATTACCGCTTCTTGTTTTTTTAACATTCCACTGACTGGTACCGGTGCTTTCTCTCGAGGTGGTGCTCTGTTCTTTGCTTTACTATTTAACGCTTTTATCTCACAAACCGAATTGGTTAATTTCTTGATGGGTCGACCGGTACTTTCTAAACAAAAACATTTTGCCATGTTCCGACCTTCAGCGTTTTATATTGCTCAAGTTATTTTAGACATCCCTTATGCTGTTGTTCAAGGTAACTATCATCGCTCTTTTATCTTATTTTACCCTATAGTATATGTTTATGATGCTAATATTATTATCCGCTTTTACTAATACACTTAATGTTTAATTGTTATTTAGTGCTCTTATTCGAAATTTGTTCATACTTTATGATGGGTCTCAACCTCGATGCCGGTCGATTCTTTAGCTACTTTATTATTCTGTTCTTTGTGAATATGATGATGAACGGTTTATTCAGACTTTTCGGTGCAATCACTTCTGATTTCTTTCTTGCTAACCAAATTGCTGGTTTTGTGCTAATCACTGCTGTTACTTATACAGGTTATGTAATTCCATATTATTCAATGCATCCTTGGCTTTTCTGGTATGACCAATGATGATACTTTAATTACAAAAAAAAAAGACTTTTACAGTGATAAAATAACAATATCTTTAATTGATCTTTTAGGGTCTATTGGATTAATCCGCTTGCATATGGATACAAGGCTCTTCTAATCAACGAAATGAAGGGTCAAGTTTATTCCTGTGATGGTGTCGGTAATGCTGTTCCTTTTGGTCCTGGTTATAACGACTGGTCTCACATGGTATGTACCATGAAGGGTGGTACTCCTGGTGAAAATTTTGTTCGTGGTGACGACTACTTGCGTACTGCTCTTAACTACGAACCCAATCATTTATGGGCTCCTGACTTTGTTGCTGTCGTCGGTTTCTTCCTTTTATTTACTCTTTTGACTGCTACAGCCATGGACTTTATTAATGCTGACAAAGGAGGAGCCTTGACAAAGTTGTATGCACCTGGCAAGGCTCCTAAACCTCGTACTGATGCTGAAGAAGATGAGCGCCGTCGCAAGCAAGCTGAAATTACAAACAATATGGAAAGCATCTCTACTGGTACAACATTTTCATGGCATCATATCCATTATGAAGTTCCATTTAAAGGTGGTCCGTTACATTTACTGAATGATATTTCTGGTATTGTCAAGCCTGGTCATTTGACTGCTTTGATGGGTTCATCTGGCGCTGGTAAAACTACTCTTCTTGATGTTTTAGCTAAACGTAAAACTATTGGTAAGGTTGATGGGCGTGTTTACTTGAACAACGAAGCTTTGATGTCCGATTTCGAACGTATCACTGGTTATTGTGAACAAATGGATATTCACCAACCTGCTGTTACTGTCCGTGAAGGCATGCACTTTTCCGCATATCTCCGTCAAGACAAAGACATTCCAAAAGCCGAAAAAGATGAATATGTTGAACAAATCATTACTCTTTTGGAAATGGAAGATATCGCTGACTGCCAAATTGGTGAAGTTGAACGCGGTGTTGGTATTTCTGTTGAAGAACGTAAACGTCTTACTATTGGTATGGAATTGGTTGCCAAACCTAAGCTTCTCTTTTTGGATGAACCTACCTCTGGTTTGGATGCTCAAAGTTCGTATAACATTGTCCGTTTCATTCGTAAATTGGCTGATGCCGGTTGGCCTGTCTTGTGTACTATTCATCAACCTTCTGCTATCTTGTTTGAACATTTTGATCATTTATTGTTGCTTGTCCGTGGTGGTCGTACCGCTTATCATGGTGAAATTGGTAAAGATGCTCGTACTATGATAGAATACTTTGAATCCAACGGCGGACCTAAGTGTTCTCCAGAAGCCAATCCAGCTGAATATATTTTGGAAGTTGTTGGTGCTGGTACCGCTGGTAAAGCTACCCGTGATTGGGCTGATATCTGGGCTAGTTCACCTGAAGCACAAGCACTCGAAGACGAATTGGAAGAGATTCATCAACATGCTGAAAAGAACCCTACTCGCAAGTCTCTCACTTATGCTAATGGCTTTGGTTTTCAATTCACAATGGTACTCAAACGTATGACACTTGCTTACTGGCGTTCACCTCAATATAACATTGGCCGATTTATTGTATTAATGTTTGTTGCTTTGATTAACGGTTTCAGTTACTGGAAAATGACATATACAAGCGCTGATATGCAAAATCGTCTCTTCGTGTTGTTATCTACTTTTATTATGGCTAATATTTTGGTAAGTTTTGATATTTTTCAATGTACATCATTACTGCACTTTTTTTTTTTTTGCTTTCGCTACTATGTAAGTTACTAAGAATATTATATATTTTTCCAGATTATTCTTGCTCAACCCAAGTTTATGACAGAACGTTTATATTTCCGTCGTGAATACGCTTCACGTTTTTATAGTTGGATGCCGTTTGCATTTTCAGTCATCTTAGTTGAAATTCCTTACATTTTGTTTTTCTGCGCTTTCTTTATGTGTGGCTTCTACTGGACTGCTGGTTTGGTCAATACTTCAGAAGCTTGTGGCTATTTCTATATAATGCTTGTTTTCTTTGTGTTCTGGGCGGTCACTCTTGGGTTTGTTATTGCAGGTGCTTCCGAAAACCCATTATTGGCTTCCGTGATCAATCCAATCATTATTTCCATATTAATTTTATTCGCTGGTTTGATGCAACCTCCTCAATCTATGCCTCACTTCTGGCGATCTTGGATGTATTGGCTTGATCCTTTCCATTATTATATTGAAGGTCTCGCGGTGAATGAGTTAGAAACATTGCCAGTCATTTGTAGTGATGACGATCTGGTCAGTTTTACTCCTCCTCCTGGACAAACATGTGGTGAGTATACTGAGAACTTTTTTGCCTTTGGTGCTACAGGATACATCGAAGACAACAATGCTACAGACACATGTAAGTACTGCACTTACTCTTCAGGCAAAGAATATTATTCTACAGTATATCAATGGGACGAAAGTCATAAGTGGCGAAATTTTGGTAAGATGAAACATTTAACTAATAATAAATATTATTGATAACATAAATCATACCGCTATAACAATTTTAAAAACTAACAATCATGTTGTTTATACAACTAGGTATTTTAATTTGCTACTTCGCGTTCAATGTTCTTGTGTTTTTGGCGCTCTGTTTTTGGAAGAGAAAGGGAAGACGATAAATCGCGATTATATTTTTACTATTATTATTTTTTCATTTTCCCCTTCTCTCTTCTTTTTGCATTTTTTTTATACGTATACACCTTGTTTTATTCCTTTAAAAACGCCCATAGACACATTTTTTAGTATATCATTATTATTTTTATTATATATCAATGCTACCCATATAATAAACTCTTTCTCATCACATAAACTATTACGTATGCATTGTCCTCAAATTTTCTCTTAATATATATCGTCATTGACAACCAAAACTAGTTTAATCTAGTTAAAAATGTGTCGTCATTCATGCAAATGCCTTTGAACGGATCAACAAATATATTATAATGTGTACCCTTGCATTGCTAATTAACCAGAAATAGTACTTTTTTGACAGTTCGATTTGTGTAACCAAAAATCGTTGACTATTTCTATGAATAGTCCATTCGTATCACTTATTTAATCATAATCATAAGACATGTTTTATCCAAATGAAACTACACAGAAGAGCACACTTGTTATTTTTATACATATTTATTTGGTCAGTATATGGTTTTGAAAAATATGTAAACAAAATATGTAGCACTGGGAAGGAAAATGAAGATCGACCGAATGTATAAGAGAAGTTAAGTAATCAAACCTATATAGCATAATAAATGTTTTCCGATAATGGTATACATCTTACGTATTAAATATTTTTCTTGTCCAGTACATTAGAAGTTTTACCTAGCACATGTCAATTTTTTTTTTGTTTTTGCACTATTACTAATCGTGGTGTCAGAATCATATATTTTCGAATTCTTCTATTTATAGTGGTGATTTGTTGTTCGAAAACCACATAATCTGGAACGAAAAAAAAAATGCATGTACTATAATTGATGCATCATATCCAACAGTATCTCATCCCAATATATGATATAAGGCCTACTATTGCCAGGCTGATCGTTTATCTTGTTTCATATTAAAAGAGTATAACATGTCAAATTGTTGCTACGGTTAGGTTTCAGAACAGCTAATACATGGTTGCCAGATAAAGCAATTATTCCGTGCGCTCCGTTATTCCGAAAGTCCGCGCATTGTTTTATTGACCTTCTTGACTAAAACACAATTAATAATCATACCAACATTAGAAAACTGTGAAATAAGAGAATAAATCGCGTAGCCGCAGTAATAATATAATATATACACGAAATTCTAATACACACAGTGGTATTTTTTTTATAGAAAGAAGTTTATTGAAGATAAATCAAAGTTTGACACGATGAATTGTTCGTTCTTCGTCGGAGAATGGTAACAATCAAGTTATTTTGATTACCATGAAGTGGATCCGTGATTGAATGGATAAAAAGATTGTTCGACCCAAGAAATTTCAAAATTACTAAAAGAAAAAAAAATTAAAGTTCACTTGTCGATTCGCATAAGCACACCTTTTCTCAAGGATAAATCTGTTTATCAAGATATCCGGAAACTCGCCGAAAAAATAGAGGCGTTCTGTGTGTTCGCACGTGTATATCGCTTGTTATTTCGTGTTCTATCAACGCCATCTATCTTGTCGTCGGTAATACTGTAAAGGCAAAATAGTTTATGCCTGTGGTTCGATCTGACGAGAAAATAGTAATATATTTTTAGCCCCGCATATTTTACTATGAATTGATGCATCATATATTAATTTGTGTACAGATCGTTTGTACTGCTATAAAAGTTTCCGAGAAGAGAAAGGTACTTCATGTTAAATGGTTATTGCTGATGAGGTTTCTGATTTAATGAAACAGAAAATGGAAAAATGGGTATAATTGATTTACATAGATATAGAATTCATTGGTGAGAAGAACTGGCAAACTAATATTTTTTCATTGAAGATTATTCTTTTAGTTCGGGACAGGTTTTGTCAGCGATATCGTTCACACAATTCCTGTAAAATATTTTATGTATCGTACTACAACTGCGGATTCGAGATGGCCCGAATTTAGATCGGAGACGAGCACTATCAAACTTGCTGAATTGACCTCCTATCCGGGGAGTAGCGCCGGTTCAAAGATAAAAAAAAAAAAAAAAGAAAAAATCTTATAAAAGAGCGGAATGCACAGATCTAAATACATCGTTCAACTATTATCCCAAATACCCATTTTATAACTTGATGGACCCTGAAAAAACAGAAGTCCTTCATACAAACGACGATAGAGGTTCTGCAGAGACGATCCTTGAACCCATTGGCACAAAGGGATCATTTGGTGAACCTGATGCAAACCAAGTTGACGTTGATGGTATGCTTTTATCTTTTACCTTTTTTTTTTTTACGAGAAATTTTTATTAATTCTGATTCGAAACTAATAATATCTCAATGCTGTCAATTTCTTTTATAATTAGCTGCCGTTGGTGAGTATCAAGATTTAAAGCGTGAACTCTCTCGAATCAGTCGTAAATCAACACATGCCAGTAAAATTGAAGAAGGTGAAGTTACTCAAGAGGAGTTCGACCTTGATTCTTTCTTAAATGGTATGCAAAGTGATGCTGAACAGGCTGGTCACAAATCTAAGCGCTTGGGTCTTATCTGGAAAGATTTAACAGTGAAGGTTAGTTGATATATTTTTTACACTTCATCCTTTTTCATATATATTTCCAAGCTGTCCTACTTTAGTTATGTGGAACTAAGTAAAATTGTTCAAATTAGGGTCTTGGTGCTGGCGCACATGTTGTACCTACCGTAGCTAGTGGCTTCGCTGCTGCTATTCAGTTCTGGAAATATTTTGGTGTCGGAACAAATGTCAGCAAGAAGACCATCCTTCGGAATCTCAACGGCTTTTGTAAAGACGGTGAAATGTTACTTGTTCTCGGTCGCCCAGGTGCTGGGTGCACAAGTTTACTCAAGGTTTTAGCAAACGTCCGCGGATCTTATACCGATATTGATGGTGAAGTAAGTTATGGTGGTATCGACCCCAAGACTTTTGCCAAATCCTATCGTGGGCAAGTTATCTATAACGAAGAAGAAGATCAACATTATCCAACGTAATTATTTCATTCATTCTTTTCCTTTCGCTCTTCGAAAATCTGCATCAAAATATCTCATTAATATTAACATATTTAAATAATCTGTACTATAGTCTCACCACTCGTCAAACACTTCAATTTGCATTACGTTGTAAGACTCCTGGTGCACGCCTTCCCGATGAAACCAAGAATGATTTTGTTGAAAAGATTATTTATCTCCTTGGTAACATGCTTGGTTTGACCAAGCAAATGAATACCTGGGTTGGTAACGCCTTTGTACGTGGTCTTTCTGGTGGTGAACGCAAACGTCTTTCTATTGCTGAAGTCATGACGACTCAAAGCTCCATTAACTGTTGGGATTGTTCTACACGTGGTCTTGATGCGGCTTCCGCTCTTGATTATGTTCGATCTCTTCGTATCATGACCGATGTTTTCAATAAGACCACCGTTGCTACCTTATATCAAGCCTCTAACAACATTTTCAGTCTCTTTGATAAAGTCTTATTGCTTGATGATGGATATACCATTTATTTCGGTCCAGTCACTGAAGCTAAGACTTATTTCGAAGATCTTGGTTTTTATTGTCCTCCTCGTAAATCAATTCCTGATTTCTTAACTGGTCTTTGTAATCCATTGGAACGTGAGATTCAACCCGGTTTCGAACACTCTGCACCACAACATGCTTCCGAATTCCAAGAAGCTTATGAAAATTCCGAAATTTATCAAAGAATGATGGCTGAATTACAAGCTTATGAACAACAAGTCAATCAAGAAAAGCCTGATGAACTCTTCAAACAAGCTGTCATCGAGGAACATCAAAAACGCGCTTTCAATCGTCAACCTTACACTGCTTCTTTCTGGCAACAAGTTATTGCTCTCACCATCCGCCAATATTATCTTTTGATTAAAGATTATCCTGCTCTTATTTCTCGTTACGGTACTATTCTTATTCAAGGTCTTATCACAGCCTCTTGTTTTTTTAATATCCCATTGACTGGTATTGGTGCTTTCTCTCGCGGTGGTGCTCTGTTCTTTTCTTTACTATTTAATTCATTCATTTCACAAACTGAACTGGTTAACTTTTTGATGGGTCGTCCTGTACTTTCTAAGCAAAAACATTTTGCCATGTTCCAACCATCTGCTTTCTACATTGCTCAAGTTATTCTTGATGTACCATATGCCGTTGTCCAAGGTAAAAAACGTTTTATATTAACTTTTTTTTATAATTACTAAATATTATTTATAATGTTTACTCATTAACTATTATTTATCGCGTTATATAGTACTTTTGTTCGAAATCTGTGCATACTTTATGATGGGTCTTAACTTGACCGCTGGTCGATTCTTTACATTCTTTATTACCTTGTTCTTTATCAACATGATGATGAACGGTTTATTCAGATTCTTTGGTGCTATCACATCCAATTTCTTCCTTGCTACACAAATTTCTGGTGTTGTTCTCATTTCTTTAGTGACATATACTGGTTATGTGATTCCATACAACTCTATGCATCCATGGCTGTTCTGGTAAGTTAATAGCTCTTTTATTTTCATTTGAATAGTATATCGATGTACGAAACACAAATAGATGAAGATAACTAATAGTTTTTTTTGTATTACAGGATCTACTGGATTAACCCTCTTGCATATGGATACAAGGCTCTTTTGATCAATGAAATGAAGGGTCAAATTTATTCTTGCGATGGTATTGGTAGCGCTGTTCCTTTCGGCCCCGGGTATGATGACTGGTCTCATATGGTATGTACCATGAAGGGTGGTACTCCTGGTGAAAACTTTGTACGCGGTGACGATTACTTGCGTTCTGCTCTTAACTATGAGCCTAGTCATTTATGGGCTCCTGACTTTATTGCTGTCGTCGGTTTCTTCCTCTTGTTCACATTTGGTACTGCTGCTGCTATGGAATGGATCAACACTGACAAGGGCGGTGCTCTTACCAAATTATACTTGCCTGGTAAGGCCCCCAAGGTTCGCACTGCTGAAGAAGAAGATGAACGTCGTCGTAAACAGGCCGATATTACCGACAATATGGGCAATATCTCCACTGGTACAACATTTACATGGCATCATATCCATTATGAAGTTCCATTCAAAGGTGGTCCATTACATTTACTGAATGATATTTCTGGTATTGTCAAGCCTGGTCATTTGACTGCTTTGATGGGTTCATCTGGCGCTGGTAAAACTACTCTTCTTGATGTATTGGCTAAACGTAAGACTATTGGTAAGGTTGATGGACGCGTCTACTTGAACAACGAAGCTTTGATGTCCGATTTCGAACGTATTACTGGTTATTGTGAACAAATGGATATTCATCAACCTGCTGTTACTGTCCGTGAAGCTATGCGATTCTCTGCCTATCTTCGTCAAGACAAGGATATTCCTGAAGCCGAAAAAAATGAATATGTTGAACAAATCATTACTCTTTTGGAAATGGAAGATATTGCTGATGCTCAAATTGGTGATGTTTCCCGTGGCGTTGGTATTTCTGTTGAAGAACGCAAACGTCTTACTATTGGTATGGAATTGGTTGCCAAACCCAAGCTTCTCTTTTTGGATGAACCTACCTCTGGTTTGGATGCTCAAAGTTCATACAATATTATCCGTTTCATTCGTAAATTGGCTGATGCCGGTTGGCCTGTCTTGTGTACTATTCATCAACCTTCTGCTATCTTGTTTGAGCATTTTGATCATTTATTGTTGCTTGTCCGTGGTGGTCGTACCGCTTATCATGGCGAAATTGGTAAGGATGCTCGTACTATGATAGAATACTTTGAATCCAACGGTGGGCCTAAGTGTTCTCCAGAAGCCAATCCAGCTGAATATATTTTGGAAGTTGTTGGTGCTGGTACCGCTGGTAAAGCTACCCGTGATTGGGCTGATATCTGGGCTAGCTCACCTGAAGCACAAGCACTCGAAGACGAATTGGAAGAGATTCATCAACATGCTGAAAAGAACCCTACTCGCAAGTCTCTTACTTATGCGACTGGTTTTACATTCCAATTCTTGCTTGTATTCAAACGTATGACACTTGCTTACTGGCGTTCACCCGAATACAACATTGGTCGTTTTATTACTTTGATGTTTACTGCTTTGATTAATGGTTTTACCTACTGGAAGATGTCGTACACTAGCTCGGATATGCAAAACCGTCTGTTTGTATTGCTTTCTACTTTTATTATGGCCAATATTCTTATTATTCTTGCACAACCTAAATTTATGACTGAACGGTTATATTTCCGTCGTGAATATGCTTCACGTTTCTATGGTTGGATGCCATTCGCATTTTCTGCAATCTTGGTTGAAATTCCTTACATTCTGTTCTTGTGCGTCTTTTTCATGTGTGGTTTCTACTGGACCGCTGGATTAGTCAACACTCCTGAAGCATGTGGTTACTTCTATATTATTCTTGTTTTCTTTGTCTTCTGGGCTGTTACTCTTGGTTTCGTCATTGCTGGTGCTTCTGAAAGTCCACTCATGGCTTCTGTAATTAATCCTGTTATCATCTCAATGTTGATTCTTTTTGCAGGTTTGATGCAGACCCCTACTTCGATGCCTCACTTTTGGAGCTCTTGGATGTACTGGCTTGATCCATTCCACTATTATATTGAAGGTCTCGCGGTGAATGAGTTAGAAAACTTGCCTGTAATTTGTAACGATGCTGATTTTGTCGAATTTACTCCCCCCGCTGGTCAAACCTGTGGTGAATACACTGCCAACTTTTTCTCTTTTGGTGCTACAGGATACATCGAAGACACCAATGCTACAGACACATGTAAGTACTGCACTTACTCTTCGGGCAAGGAATATTATACAACAATGTACCAATGGGATGCTGGACATAAATGGCGTAATTTAGGTAAGTACCATGGGATGGTTTAACTAGTTATATATTTTCTGCAATATGTATCATACTGCTATAACAATTTTGAAAACTAACAATTATGTTTTTTATAACAACTAGGTATTTTGATTTGCTACTTCGCGTTCAATGTTCTTGTCTTTTTGGCACTCTGTTTCTGGAAGAGAAAGGGAAGACGCTAAATATGATTATGCTCTTTCTTCTTTCATTCTTATATTACATATATCGTTGATTCCATATTCATTTTTTGCATTTTATCTGTTCATGTATTTTTATCTCCATAACTACAAACACTCTCTGTACACATAGCTTAAATCTTCTACTCCCTTAAACATCATGTACTTCATTACATTATAATATAATCTTTCATCATATTTTAGTTACTTTTATCTTTACTATCTAATAAAAAGTTCTGATTACCATTACCACTATTTTTTGCTTTGTACTTTCTGTGTTTAATACCAAAATCCATCATAGGCAAATAAATAATATGTATGTTTTCTACAAAAATCATTGACGGATTGAATGCAACTACCTATATTTTTTTTATATCTAACCAGCCAGGTTTGCTCAATAAAAGCTAGTTCATATATTATGCGTCGCTACACAGATTATAGCTACTATTTTAAAGCTTTTCCCATGGTCTTGACAATAGAAAGATATATATACGTTAAAATCTGATAGAGCTTTTTGTCAATACGTTCTCATTATATAGCAATGTGCACGGGAATTAATGAACTAGACTTTTATGACCACCCTGTTATATATGTAACTTTATCGTTATAATAATCAATTTTGTCCAAACTCATGCAACAAAATTCAGAAAACTATAAAGCAATATCACGTCAGTTGCTTGTATCATAACCGTGGTAGTATTATAGATATAAAGCTCGATGGTCTATATAACGTTTGGAATACGTAAAAATGAGAAATATTTACCAAATATTAAAAAATGATCTTTCAACATTTCTTGGCAGCAGCGTTTCTCCTTCTGGCGTTACACTAAAAATGATTAGAGCTTTTTACAAAAGGAAATGGAGATACATTGATGCATACTCCTACTGATGAATTATCAAATTGGTTGAAAAGTTTCTTCCTGTGAATACACATCCCATCGTCGTATTGGGTTGTATAATTGAAGAATAAGTATTAAATTATATATATATATATATATTATAACCTCTTTGGTATTATGATTTTTGCCCTGCAGCAAAGTTTTCTTTCAAATACACATCAACTTAATAAATCCCAAAATAATTGAGTTTGGTGTTAAGACGGTAAAGACAGTGTTCTTATATCATCAACAACGCTTAACTAAAGTGGTACAAAGCAGCTTTGATAGAAGTTACTCCGATTGACATCTCTTCAAATTTTTTGTATTTTATGGGCACAGGCATGAACTGAAAACATGTCGGTGTTACTAGCAGATTTTTTAGATGGTTTTTCTTTTTTATGTTCTCTTCCACCTTTTGTTTGTAATTGTTATCTACAGTGCTTTTTCATTCCGTATTGTTTTGAAGAAGTATAATTTCTCTCGTTGGTGGTAATGATACTGTTGCTCATGATAATAGTTAGTATCAAGTTTTTTTTTTACAAAATCTAAAAGATGATACCCTGTTTGAATATTAATTTGCATGGTAGTATAATTACATGATTTAAGCTTTCTTGACTCAAATACGTAACCATGCCATTTGGAGAAATTAATTGCTTGATATATTCAACTATGGCCCTGATGTGTCGATTAGAATTAGGTCGCTCGTTTGCAAAAAAGGTGGTCCATTTTCAAAATTATATGTAGTTTGCTTTATTTTGCGGGATCAGCTTTATTCTCCAGTACTGTATCACGTATAACTAGGATCCTTTAATAATATCATAAAAGCATATAATAACCCGTTCGTTCTGTTTATGATATAAAAGACTTTTTAGATATGACACTTAAGATGCCATTTATACCAGTGTTGGCAGTTTCCGACTTTCCGACCTGGCGGAACCCTCCCCTTTCCACAGTCGGAAACTGACAGAAATATATAACATTATAGAGCTGGCATCAGTAAACATAAATATGCTACATCATATTAAATAAAAGTAATTTGGTTCTTTTATATTTTTAATCCATTATATCTGTTACTATCACTATTATTATAACGTTATAATATATGATCCACAACACGAACAATAGAAATATATAGTATAATAACACAGAAATGACAATAATGATTTTTTTAAACCCCTGGTTTTACATTGATATATAGATGTTGTGCAAGCAAATAATAGCTTCAACATAAATATTGCGCGTTGTTCAGTAAATTGGCTTCACAGGTTAAAGCCCGACTCGATTGTCAATGCACAAGAGCTAAATTTATCAGTTACGTGATCTATATACAGAGGAGTAGGATTTTTATGCAGACAAACCTAGACTTTAGAGATAACAATGAGGCTCACTCAGCAGAAGTAAAATAGACATTTGAATATCTTTTTTCATAACTTAAATATAAATATATACTCTCACCCTATCTCTCTTTCTTATTATTATTTTATTAATGAAACTTTTCATCTTATAATTCCATAAACATATTGATTGAATGAAAAAGGTTTCCGCCTTTTCCACCAGTCGGAAACCCAACACTGATTTATACTACCCAGATACTGATTTACTGAGTTAAACACCTTTTCATCACAGTTAGCGTAAAAAAATGGAACGTGAGAAGGCTTGGTGAAATAAGTAACCTATCTATATAAAAGTGACACTTGCTTGGAAAATATTGCTTATCTTATTACGAGATCCCGATAAACATCAAAGGACCCAACATTTCTTCAAAAATATTTGCTGTTCCCTGATCTTTGTTGAACAGAAAAAAAATGTAATTGGAAAAAAAATGACACGTCTGTGTAATGGTTTGCTGAATTGATTGGACCATATCATTTGAAAGTTTATAAGTAAACGGCTACATGGCCGAGAAAAATAAAAGTGAAGTCCGAAAAGGGTAAAGGCTTCTGTATTTTAGCAGTGAATAAATAACATAATTTTTATATCTCGATCAATTCAGGGTTAAAAAACCAAGGTGTTTGCCGTTTCCCCAAAAGTCACCTGATGATGTTGATAAACAATGATTTTCGGTAGAATCGTTTTCGCGAAAAGGATCGAACCAGGATGGACCACGAAAATTACAACATATCGATATGCAAAAACAGGAAAAGAGAAAGCGAGAAAACATACAGTAGTAACTAAGTCCAAAAACATTTTTTTGGATCACTAACGGTCCTGCCTAGCTATGTACAAATTGCTTTTTATGGGTATAAGCCGTCACGTTGATGAGTACATTTTGTAAAGGGAACATTAGATTGTATAATAGATTTTTATCAAACAGTTACTACCATTTCCATCCGGCATTATTTTTTAGTACAAAGTATGATTGATAATCCATGGATCGCCTAATAACAAAGCTGAAATTATAAGAAGTTACGATCCAATAATGCTTCCTATTATACGTCAGTTGGTTCTTTTTGTTACTCACTTTCGTATGGTTGGCGTAGAATTTTTATCATTGTTTGTTAGAGATAGATCACAACCACCTAGAGTAAGACTGTATCATAGCAAAGCATATGATTGAAACCACGCATAAAAATAATCCGACTTTTATTCCATATGTCGACAAGCACTCTATTTTACTGGTAAATGTCGTCAGTATATGTCTTTCAAAAATCGACCATTGTAGCAAATGATGTATCATTCGGTTAAATAAAAGGTACAGTATCACATGTATAAGACAAATAATGCAGCAGTATTAAATAATTTTGGTGCAAGATATCGGGCCTATTTAATTACCATTAGATTTCTTAAAAATTTAGTAGTAAGTCATTCCTTCGCTGTATGCAATTTTAAGAATATCTTTATTATTACGTATTTTAGATAAACACATATTTCTTTATGGTAAATATAATACAAAAATGAAATAATAGTAACAATAACTGTTGTTGTATGTTTACTATTACTTATTCCAAAAAGTCCGTACTGCGAACCACCCCTTACAGCTGATAAAATTTAGGTGTATCATGTCTGCTCCACATATGTTTTATAATACTAATATAGATTTTTTTTTAAACGGGAATAAAGTAGTCCCGTAATTTATCATTGTGTAAATTGCCCATAAAAGTTCCTTTATGGATTCTAGGGTGTGTAAATGATGAATCGGCAACGGGAAATAAGATTCGTACTTCACTTAACAACACACGGATCACCTTACCTTCCCTCCCGACTTATATAATACTACGCATATCATTACCAAATGAGTGAAATATATTTCCAATGACATCCAAGTTAAAATATTGAAAAAAGCCAAACCGTTTATAGGCGTGTATTCAGTTTGAATACGCGAACTATTTACTGCGCCATGTTTCAATGAATTCTGCTCTCTACAGATCAAAGTCAATCCGCCGCAGCGCACCTCAAAGCACAACATAGCATCAATTTATGTTACACAAACGTGTGGAAACGGTCGAATAATTTTTCCGTCCCGTGTCCAACCAACCATCTCCGCGATCACAGATCACAGAATTGTTACCGCTTCCATATTGTGAACTCAAAATAAAAATAAAGCGACAAAACAGCGCGATAAAGGCGTTTCTTGTTATTACTGTTGTTAATAGAAACGGAATCAATTGTACTGTCTAACAACAAACTGAAAACATTTTTCGTAATTGTAGCAAAAGATTGACATATGATGCAGTATGTCGGAAACAAAAAGTGTATACAATGAGGCCTGAGTTGAACAAGAAAGTTCAAACGGAAAGTAGTGCAGAGTCAACAAAAAAAGAAAAGAATGGTTTAAAAACAGTTTTTCTTGCAGTTCTGGGACACTCTAAAAGAGTATAAATACAGTAAGATGTTTTCCAGTAGTTTCATTTTACCACCTTTTTTCTCCACTTTTTTACACATATATATTTAACCTCCTGGAAAACAACACCCCCGTTTCTGTTTATTTTTTTTCTTCAACTTTATTTAACATAATCATATAATATAAAGATCAAATTATATTATGGTGAAAGATCCTGGATCTGTTGTACCACCATCAGTTGCCGATTCAGTTGATACAATCACAGATACTGCTGGACGTGATGGTGGTTTTGGTGAACCCGACGCCAATGCCGTTGATGTTGAAGGTGAGACAATATGATCTAATATAATACACTTTGAATTTTCTCTTCTACATGCGGATTTTAGTTTATTAATATCCCTTTTATACGATTTGAAACTTCTAATAGCGGCCATTGAGGAGTATAACGAATTGAAAAAAGAATTATCGCGAATTAGTCGACGCTCCTCGACTCAAGAAAGTAAACTTGAAGAAGGTGTTGTTACTCAAGAAGAATTTAATTTGGATGAATTTTTACACAGCATGTCGTATGAAAATCAACAAGCTGGTACAACACCTAAACACCTGGGCTTAATCTGGAAGCATTTGACAGTCGAGGTAAAAAAAAATTGCTTCTTTTTTCTCATGTGAATTTATTTACCAATATATATTTATATGTATAAACTTAATATTCAATAACTATCAGGGGTTGGGTGCAGATGCACATACAATTGCTACCGTTTTCAGTGATCTTTTTAAAGTACTTCGGCCATGGAGATATTTTGGGATCGGATTAGGTGGTAGCAAAAAAACAATCTTGCGCGGCTTGACTGGATTTTGCAAAGATGGCGAAATGCTTTTAGTTTTAGGCCGACCTGGTGCCGGATGTTCAACGTTACTCAAAGTCTTGGCTAATATGCGTGCTTCTTACACTAAAATTGGAGGGGAAATAAGCTATGGTGGTATCGATCCTGTCACTTTTGCCGACCAATATCGCGGTCAAGTAGTTTATAATGAAGAAGAAGATCAGCATTATCCAACGTAATTGATAGTAATTTTTTTATTAATTAATTTTTTATTTTAATAATCGATAAAACTGGGTATGCTCACTAACGAAGAGTTACTGTACTATATACATAGTCTTACCTTGAAGCAAACTCTACAATTTGCATTACGAACAAAAACCCCAGGAAATCGTCTTCCTGATGAAACCAAAAATGATTTCGTTAACAAACTTATTTATCTACTTGGTAATATGCTTGGTTTGACAAAACAAATGGAAACACTGGTTGGTAACGCCTTTGTACGTGGTCTTTCTGGTGGTGAACGCAAACGTCTTTCCATTGCTGAAGTCATGACAACTCAAAGTTCCATTAACTGTTGGGATTGTTCTACACGTGGTCTTGATGCGGCTTCCGCGCTTGACTATGTTCGATCTCTTCGTATTATGACTGACGTATTCAACAAGACAACTGTTGCTACCTTATATCAAGCGTCTAACAATATTTTCGACTTGTTTGACAAGGTATTATTACTCGACGATGGCTATTGTATTTATTTCGGTCCTGTCAATAAGGCCAAACCCTACTTTGAAAACCTCGGTTTCCACTGTCCACCTCGTAAATCCACTCCTGATTTCTTGACTGGTCTGTGTAACCCATTGGAACGTGAGGTCAAACCAGGATTCGAAAAAGATATTCCCCAACATGCTTCTGAGTTTCAGGAACGGTTTTATGAATCCGATATCTATAAAAGCATGATTGCTGAACTTGAAGCATATGAAGAAAAGGTTCATCATGAACAACCCGCTGAGAAATTCAAGGAAGCTGTTGCTGAAGAACACCAAAAACATGCTCCAAAAAAGCATCCTTATACTGCTTCTTTTTACCAACAAGTCAAAGCACTTACTATTCGTCAATATTATTTACTTATCAAAGATTATCAAGCTCTCATTTCTCGCTATGGAACAATTCTTATTCAAGGTCTTATCACTGCATCCTGTTTTTTTAATATTCCATTGACTGGTATCGGTGCCTTTTCTCGTAGTGGTGCTTTGCTTTTTGCCGTTTTGTTTAATGCATTTATTTCCCAATCGGAACTTGTTAATTTTTTGATGGGCAGACCAATTCTTGAGAAACACAAACATTTTGCAATGTATCGTCCATCTGCTTTTTATATTGCTCAAGTAATTATGGATGTACCGTATGCCATTGTTCAAGGTAAATTACTTACCTTCTTAGTACAGAATCACATATCTCAAAAACAACGTTTATACTTAATTTTAATTTTTATCTGTTCTCTAGTTCTATTGTTTCAAATCTGTTCGTACTTTATGATGGGTCTTAACTTAACCGCTGGTCGATTTTTTACCTATTTTATCACCTTATTCTTTATTAATATGATGATGAACGGCTTTTTCCGATTTTTTGGTGCTATTACAACGAGTTTCTTCTTTGCAACTCAAGTTTCTGGTGTTTTGCTTATTTCATCGGTTATTTACACTGGTTACGTTGTACCATACAACTTTATGCATCCATGGTTGTTCTGGTAAGTAAATACATTTATATAATTATCAATTTATATTGGTCGTTATATCATTACGTACTCACAGTATAATATCTTATCTAAATCTTCTAATTTAATAATAAATAGGGTTTATTGGATTAATCCCCTTGCTTATGGCTACAAGGCGTTGCTCGTAAATGAAATGGCAGGCCAGATATATTCATGTGAAGGTTTAGGTAACTCTGTGCCCTTTGGATCTGGTTATGAAGACTGGAATCATAAAGTCTGTACTATGAAAGGTGGTACGTCCGGTGAAAACTTTGTACGCGGTGATGATTATTTGCGTAGTCAACTTAGTTATGAGCCAAACCATCTTTGGGCTCCTGATTTTGTGGCCTGTGTCGGTTTTTTTATCTTGTTTACTGCAGCAACTGCATTGGCTATGGAGTATATTAGTACCAACAAGGGTGGTGCTCTCACCAAGCTTTATGTTCCCGGGAAAGCTCCTAAGCCACGTACAACTGAAGAAGAAGATGAACGTCGTCGTAAACAGGCCGATATTACCGACAACATGGGTAGTATCTCCACTGGTACAACATTTACATGGCAGCATATTAATTATGAAGTTCCATTTAAAGGTGGTCCATTGCAATTGCTCAATGATATTTCCGGTATTGTCAAGCCTGGTCATTTGACTGCTTTGATGGGTTCATCTGGCGCTGGTAAAACTACTCTTCTTGATGTATTGGCTAAACGTAAGACTATTGGTAAGGTTGATGGACGCGTCTACTTGAACAACGAAGCTTTGATGTCCGATTTCGAACGTATTACTGGTTATTGTGAACAAATGGATATTCATCAACCTGCTGTTACTGTCCGTGAAGCTATGCGATTCTCTGCCTATCTTCGTCAAGACAAGGATATTCCTGAAGCCGAAAAAGATGAATATGTTGAACAAATTATAACTCTTTTGGAAATGGAAGATATTGCTGACGCTCAAATTGGCGATGTTTCGCAAGGTGCTGGTATTTCTGTTGAAGAACGCAAACGTCTTACTATTGGTATGGAATTGGTTGCCAAACCCAAGCTTCTCTTTTTGGATGAGCCTACCTCTGGCTTGGATGCTCAAAGTTCATACAATATTATCCGTTTCATTCGTAAATTGGCTGATGCCGGTTGGCCTGTCTTGTGTACTATTCATCAACCTTCTGCCATCTTGTTTGAGCATTTTGATCATTTGCTGTTACTTGTTCGTGGCGGTCGTACCGCTTACCATGGTGAGATTGGTCCTGATGCTCGTACCATGATTGACTATTTTGAATCCAATGGTGGACCAAAGTGTTCTCCTAATGCAAACCCTGCTGAATATATTTTGGAAGTCGTTGGTGCTGGTACAGCAGGCAAGGCAAAACGTGATTGGGCTGATATTTGGAAAAAATCGATCCAAGCTAAACTACTTGATGACGAATTAGAAGATATTCATCGAAACGCGAACCAAAACCCTAAGCGTAATGCACTTACCTATGCTACTGGATTTTGGTATCAGTTCTGGCTGGTGCATAATCGTATGATGCTTGTCTACTGGCGTTCGCCTGATTACAACATCGGTCGTTTTATTACCTTGATGTTTACCGCTTTGCTCAGTGGGTTCACATATTGGAAGATTTCTTTTACGTCGTCTGACATGCAAAACCGACTTTTTGTTTTGTTCTCAACATTCATTATGGCTAACATTCTTGTAAGTACTTCTCTTTTTTGTCTTTACAGTAACTAGTTTTCACAGTTCGTTGTATTGATTATTATTCTTCGTGTTGTGATTATTTTTAATAGATTATTCTTGCTCAACCCAAGTTTATGACTGAACGTTTATACTTCCGTCGTGAATATGCTTCGCGTTTCTATGGATGGATGCCTTTTGCTTTCACATCCGTCCTTGTTGAAATTCCTTATATTTTGTTTTTGAGCGCATTCTTTATGGGCGGTATGTACTGGACTACTGGGCTTGTCAATACCCCAGAAGCATGCGGTTATTTTTATCTCATGTTGATCCTCTTTGTGTTCTGGGCTGTCACACTAGGATTTGTGATCGCATCTGTGGCAGAAATTCCGACTATGGCTGCTGTGATCAATCCGTTGGTTATTTCCATGCTTATTTTATTCGCTGGTTTGATGCAAACTGCATCAGCTATGCCTCGTTTCTGGAGTTCTTGGATGTACTGGCTCAATCCTTTCCATTATTATATTGAAGGTCTTGCTGTCAATGAAATGGCAGATTTACCTGTTATCTGTAACGACATCGATTTTGTCAAGTTTTCACCACCTACAGGGCAAACATGTGGAGAATATCTTTCCAGTTTCTTTGCCAACGGTGCTCCCGGTTACGTGAACAATCCTAACGCTACTGATATCTGTGATTATTGTACATTTAAAAGTGGTCCTGAGTATTATGAATTGACCTTTGGATGGTCCGCCGACAACAAGTGGCGAGATATCGGAGTGATCGCTGCCTTTTTTGTCTTCAACGTACTTGTATTCCTTGCTCTTTGTTACTGGAAGCGTTTAGGCAGACGTTAAAAAGTTTCTTTTTTACGCCAAACTCTCACCTACATTAAACATATTTCCTCATAATATTCCTAACATGTATACACAAAAGAAAATTACAACAAACCCTTTCCAGGCATTATAGATCACTCCTTTCTTTTCACACACACACTTAATTTTGTAAAACCTATTTTTTTTTGCATTTCCTTCTCTCTTTTATATTATATTTTTTGGAAATATCTGTAGTATTATTAGCATTATTTAACATACGTATTTTTATAATATTATTCTACACTTACTTTGTATAATATTTTGTTCGATAAAAAGATAAATAATAGAACCAGTTTTATTAATTTAACTGTTATAGTGAGTCTGGGGTTGTTGACAAGAGGTTTATTGGGATCAAGGCTGTTGTACTGCATCGGATTTTTTGTGTTCCCATGCTTGTGTGAGAAAAAAACGATTTTAGTGATACGAGAAAATCAGAATATGTCATCTTTCATTATTTCTACTGTTTAAAGATAGCAAAATATCCATATTGATCTTAGTGCACGGGCATTTCAAATTGACCGAGGAAAAGTATAATAATGCATATGTTGTTGTCAAGGAAACAAACATGTAAATTGGGTATTTACTCAGTAAAAAAAAAAAGATGGAGAAAAAAAAACAAATTTACACAAAGAAACTTTATTTTGTTTCTTGTGTGATAATCGTGCTTACCACTTATATTATTTTATTATACATCTTGTTCATATTTCTGAAAGCTTGTTAGAGTTCAGATTCACATATAAAAGAAGCGGTCACTTCTTAAGAAAAGAAAGAAGGTTGTCTTTAAATTTCATATATCTCTTTTTTTTATTTTCTAAACCCACTCTTCCTTTTGACACTTCCATTAAAAAAAAGAAAGGGGGAACATGGAGTCCAAACCAAAAGATCATGAGAATAATAATGAAAAGACATTGGACTCCAATGTCGTAACTAATGAAAGTGTTCATTCATATGACGACATTGAACAGGTTGGAACTGCCTCATTATATACCTATATCCTTGTCACTTGTATTTGTGTAGGAGGTTTCCTTTTCGGCTATGATACCGGCGGTAAATATTTTTTTATTATTTTTTTTATATATTTTCTATTTGTATTTTGAAACATATTTATTTATATTCTGTATAAGGTATTAATAACATACTTATAACTGTAATTTATTCCCCACATTAATTATTATTAAAATAGTCATTTCTGGCGCACTGCAACCATTGCAGGATGATTTCCATATGACCACTATCGACAAAGAACTTGTCGTCGGAGGAACTACTTTTGGTGCTATTTTTGGCGGTTTCTTTACTGGTCTGGTAAGAATTGGGATGCGGAGAAGACTGGGGAAACGGGTAGAAGCGATTGTAAAAAGGAGCTTGCTTTTTTTAATATCACGCGAACTCACACATTCACACGTTAATTCATATACCACGACAATCTATTATGATTTGACTTTCAACATATTTTTTTTAGTTATCCGACCGGTTTGGAAGAAAGGTAAGAGAAATCCGAAAGAATACAAATTAGTTAGGGAGAGACACGTGAGCAAATTTTTTTAAAGTTTGATGACCAATTCTGGGGTAATTATATTTAGCCTTTGATTATGATCTCTTGTTTGATGTTTATCGCTGGTGCCTTATTACTCGCTTTACCGAGATCATATGGTGTTCTTCTTTTTGGTCGATTAGTTGTTGGTGTTGGTGTTGGTATGTCTTCTTTACTGGTACCTGTCTATATTAGTGAAGTGTCTCCAAAACAAATCCGCGGTCGTTTAACTACTTTAAATACATTGGTGGTGACATTCGGGCAAGTGATAGCCTATGTCATTAATATTGCATTTTCTAATGTACCCAATGGTTGGCGTTATATGTTTGGTTTGGCTGGTATCCCAGCACTTATCCAACTTTTAGGTAACTATTCATTAAATGATATATGGTTTTAATGTCTTGGATGGAAACTTACCGCAACTTTTCCCCCTTTTTTTTGTAGTTATGCCATTCCTTCCTGAATCTCCTCGTCGTATGGTTATTGTAGGCAAACCTGATCAAGCCAAAGCCGCACTCCGTCGTGTTTATGGAGATTCAGTTTCAGACAAGTTTTTGGATCGTGAAATTGCAACAATTCAAGAAGAAGTCGATTTGACGCGATCGTCTACCTATAAAGATTTCAAAAAACGTGAAAACTATCATCCTTTATTTATTGGTATGTATGTTTTAACTAGTATATATGTATATGTACATGTATAAATTAAAAGGATAATAATACTGGATATAACGACAAGGAGGTGAAATTGGTTTATATAATTTCTAATATCGTATACCTATGGAACAAAACATATAGCATGTATTCTTCAAGCTGCACAACAATTCTCAGGTTTCAATACTGCCATGTATTATGCAGCAACTATTCTACGCATGGCCGGTTTTCGTGACCATCAAAACTCAACAACAGTAGCTATTATCGTATCAGCAACAAACATGGTATTTACTGGTGTCGCTATTGGATTAATTGATCGTGTCGGTCGTCGACGCATGCTAGTTGTAACAATTCTTATTATGGTCGCTGGTCTGATCGCTTTGGGCGGCACATTTGCAGCACAGCAAGGATTTATTACTAAACAGGATCTGTGCTCAGGTTACACAACTCATTGTGCTCGATGTGTCAATGACGATAATTGTGGTTGGTCGATTTCACAAGATGTGTGTATGCCATTGAGCGTATTGGGAGATACTGATTTGTATCAAAGTTCAACTGGATGCCCACCACAAAGTAGTGATAAGGCCATCACAGGTGTTTTGCTTACTTTCTTGATTGTTTATGTTGCTGGTTATGCGTTGGGCCTTGGATATGCTCCGTAAGTAGACTTTTTTTTAATTACGTGGAAAATAGAAAAGATTCCAAATGAAATACATCCATACTAACTTGGATTGGCTTTAAACTATATATATAGGTGGGTTATGCAAAGTGAAATTTTTCCTATCGCTTTACGTGGTAAAGGTACCGGTGTTGCAACGGGCGTCAACTGGATCTGTAATCTTATTATTTCCATTACGTATCTTTCCATGATTGATGCCATGACAGCTGCAGGAACATTTTGGTTCTATGCAGGCATTTCATTGATCTTTTGGGGGCTAATCTATTTCTATGTACCAGAGGTAAGAAAATTGAACATGAAACCAAAAAAAAAGTTATGTATTTAATGAATTGGATATATATATTAACCCAATATAATATTTATAGACTGCTAAACTTTCACTTGAAGAAATGAATGTAATTTTTCAAAAGAAGTAATGTGTCATACATAATTCTTTCGTCCTCAAGTCTTTTGATACTTGTAACTTTCTTCTGTTTTATTTTTATTTATTTTTGTTCCTGTAATCTTAATAATGTACTCTTTAATCTAATTATTTTATATTCTTACATACTTTCTAATTATATATCTTGTTTTAATGAATGAAAAAATAATTCCCTTGCCAATTTAATTGTATTATTTTTTCTTTTTAATGTTCTTTGTATATTGTTTATATTACATAGTAACTCTGGGTTCCCCGTATGATAGTTATCACCGCGTAATGATTAAGCTAATTAAACCTGAATTAAATGATATTCTAATACTACTATTTGTACGTATGCGATAATTTTTATTTTACATACTGTGAGTGTATATGTATATATTTGTATATGGGGACGCTATCAGATCTATCCAATAAAAGGAACAAAAAAAGAGAACAAAAAAGTTCAAAAAAAGGATAATTAGATTAAATGGTGCCTGAATCCTCATTGATTTAACTGTTAAAGAGGCGCGTATATAATCGATCATGCATGCCTTGGCACACATCTAGAAGTGGATTTGTTTGGCAGCATTCTTCCATTGGAATATTGGCCGTTTCCTTGACAATACGTTCAATTGGTACACGCGACTGTAACAAAAGCTTTTGAGCTTCGTATGGACCAATAACGTTCATTCTTACTGCTGAAGAATAAAGTGTGCGTGTAAACAGGTAAAGCCATAAATGAAGAGTATTTTCTATTCTCATTTTTGTTCATAAACTATTATTTAGATTAATTGAACCGAGACGTTTCCCCTTAGAAGCAGTTCACTTTCCTCTCCAGTCTTCTAAATAAAACATTATAACCATTATATGTGTATATAACTTACCAAGGTCAACCTTAAGATAGCGACATACGAGACCAAAGCAAATAGGAAAATGACCGTCCACCTTTTCTGCACGGATCATTGTTTTAAATCGTTTCATAATAGTAATATCCAATAATTTATCACCTTCACCTTGTTGTTCTTCATTTAGTTCAGTAAAACATTTAAGATATAAAGTAACCATAGCAATGCCTTGAGCAAGTGAAGCACGTCGTGCAACTGTATTAGCCACCATGACAGCATCACAAATGGCATCACATTCTTCAAGTTGTGCTAATGGATCTTTATGGTCAAGCGCTTCATAACCAGCACGAACAAAACAGGAGGTATTGCAAGCATAGTTAAGGTTTGCACTGTTCACCCACTCGTTCAAGTTATCCGAGTCTAGTAGTCCTGCTTGGTAAGTAGCTTCGAGACCCGACGACGCTACGAAGCCTCCTGTCGGTAAAGCTGAATCGACTAAAATATAGAGCAGCCAGCTGCTAGTTTGATTCGATACAAATGGTAAAGCCATTTAACAGAATAAAATAAGAAATAAAAAGTAAAATTGGAGGATATCCTTGGAGTGTGAAAAAAAAAATGATAAAAGAAAAAAATTAACAAAGAAGCGGGTAGAAACTCTATCTTATCTAGGATATTGTTGGTTTAGCTGGGAAATATATTGGTTACAAATCCAACGCAATTTTCCTAATGTGTTGCCAAGGCATCCATATAAATTTATCAAGTAATCAAATCGCTAAAAAAACAAAAAGCAAGTTATCTTTTACTCTCATTTGTATAACCCTTTTTTTTTAAGTTCTTATCATGATTTCCCTACCCCCGTCTCTATTATGCTGGTTGCCTGTTATTTCATTTTACATAAAAGTCAGCTGAGATTTCATCATCATATATGAATAGCAGCAAGTTCATCGTTTTTTTTAGCACCAACCACACTTCTCACCTTTTCTTTTAACTTCTTTGTTTCTCTATATAATCATAAATAAATTATAATGAGACCTAAAACACAATTACATCGTCAATTATGGTACTTTGCGAACAACAAGACCCAACGTTTCGGAAATAACTTCATTCAAGCAAAACTAGTACCACCACAACAACGTAGCTATCTATCGTTACTATCAAAGCGTTCGTCAATACGACAACCCATAAAATCATTGACTCAATGTCGTTGTTCTTATTATACAATGGAGTATGGGTCACAAGATGCATCACCCCCACCACAACAACAACCCCAATATCCACATGACTATCTGGAAACTGCTCAATTGACTGACCCACGCACGGTACATATATCATTTCTAATTTATTCATAGTCTTTTATCTATATTATAATTATTAGTAATAAGAAATTATTTCAAGTTATATATGTATATGTGTATGTGTATGTGTAATAATGTATAACTAATAATACAATACAAATTACTATTATTAAAAAAATACTGAAGATTGTCAAGCACCTTAATGACTACATTATCGGTCAAGAACGAGCAAAAAAGATCTTGGCAGTAGCAGTTTTTAATCATTATAATCGAGTACGAGCCAATCTTGCACGACAATGGACAAAACGACAGAAAGAAGCAGTACCGGTTGATGGAGAAGAACGTCATCACGCCGACCACCATCGACCTACCCTCCCCCAAGATTATTATGCAAGCAGCGGTGTCGGGGCTGCGGATTTAGTACCAGCTGAACGTTATGGTACGGATAATAATAATAATAATGGCAAAAATTTACATGTAACATCAAAAGAACAACAAGCGTATAATGCTAGTTTAGGTTCACAGAGACGAGCGTGGCTTAATCCGCCAACACAAGTAGGTGGTATGCGATCATTAGCAGATGCTGATACCAAGACTTCAACCTTTCAGAATGACACAGATGTGCAGGACACGACTGTGTATGAAAAAAGTAATGTTTTACTTATTGGCCCAACTGGATCTGGTAAATACATGTTTTATAAGAAAGAGGAATAGAAATAGTTATTTGTTCGTATTTATATGAATTAATTTAATAGAGTTATTAATATATTTATCAATTCATTTCCTAATTTAACAGGCAAAACATTATTAGCAAGAACATTAGCTCAAGTATTACAAGTTCCATTTTCTATGTCAGATGCAACACCGTTTACACAAGCTGGATATGTAGGAGAGGATGTTGAATTGGTTATTCAACGATTATTACAGGTAATAAATAATAATAATAATACTAGTGTATGGAGGGATTTAATTATAGTAAATTTATATATGATATTGACCAGGAATCTATCATCTATATAGTCATGTGATTATGATGTGAAAAAAGCAGAAACAGGCATTGTATTTATCGATGAAATTGACAAAATAGCTCGACGATCTGATTCGTCATCTGCTTCGAGAGATGTTTCTGGTGAAGGTGTTCAACAATCTTTATTACGTATGCTGGAAGGCACTGTCGTTAATGTCACTGATAAATCTGGTGCAAACAATAGTCAAAATAGACGTGGGGGCATGCCTGGTTCTCTAGGAAATGGTCAAGGTGGTGGTGGAGGTAAAGGTGAAACTTACGCTGTAGATACAAGCAACATTCTGTTCATACTTAGTGGCGCCTTTATTGGGTTGGAAAAAACGGTTCAAGATCGTTTAGCAAAAGGAGTAAGTTATATTTTAATGGTTAATAATGGTGAACGTGTTAGTGATATGGCCCCAGGTTTAACTTTATGTATCTGCATGTAAATTATGTGTTTGTTTTTTAGTCTATTGGTTTTGATGCTACTTTACGCTCACCTTCAGACGATCAAATTGAAGGAAAAGATGGAGTTCATCCATTATCTCTTGTTGAACCTGCAGGTAAAATTGTTATGAGATGGAAATTTAATGGGATGTCATCGTTTTGACCTTTCCCATCCTTTTACTTTTGTTATATACAAATAGACCTCGTAAAATACGGCTTAATCCCAGAATTCTGTGGTCGGCTGCCAGTTCTTGCATCTGTAAATAATCTGTCAGTCGACGATTTAGTACGGATAATGAGTGAACCCAAGAATTCGCTCTTGCGTCAATATGAAGGACTGTTTGGCTTAAATCAGGTAATTCTTTTTTTTTTCTTGAAAAAAAGGCAATTTTAACTTGGTATGCTTAATGGATTAAATATAAGGGATAAGATGAGCTCACATGAGATACATTATACAAATAGGTGGAGTTACATTTTAGCAAAACTGCATTACAAACCATTGCAGAACAAGCTATTGAAAAGAAAACGGGGGCTCGTGGATTACGTCGTATCATGGTAATTAACAATCTAAAAAGTCGAAATGGGATCTAGTAACGCAGTAATAACTTTGTATATCAAATAGGAAAATATTTTGTTAGATCCGATGTATGATACGCCTGGATCAGTTATTCGCAATGTTGTCATTGATAGCAAGGTAGTTTCCAAAGAGAAACCTGCCATTTATCTTGATGGTGATAAGAAGGATATAGCATCACAATTAATTGCTGAGGATGATGGTACACATTTTGATAAAATTGAACCTGCTATTCGTCAACAAATGACTCAAGCATAAAATAAAGATAGACCAAGTTCTATAAAATTACAATTTCTACATAAATTATCTTCATACGTACCTCTCTTCTTTTTCAATTTCTTCCCAACTCTACATTTTTGGTTTTCCAATATTTTTCTCTTGTACTATAAACCATTTTTCACCTACCTTATTTTATCAATTCCCTCATTTCAGACTTCATTCTTCTTTTTGTTTAGCTTATACTTATATGGCGTTCGTGACGATCACCAGTATTATATCAATAAAGATACAACTAATTGATTATAATAATTTACTCATGTTTTCAAGAAGGTTAAATTATTTGATATCTATATATATGAAAGTACATGGAGAATACGTAAAAGATACTGAATACCGTACGTACTTTATTTATCTCTTCGGTAAAATCCTCATCCCACCCTTTTTGTTTTCACCGTATTTTATTAGCTACGTATAGCATGCTAAAGTTAAAAAATAATGACATTGACTGTTTTAAAAAATCCAATTAATATACTTTAACGTTCCACTAAATCACCATAAAAGTTTGTCATAAAAAGCATTAGTTTATTTATTTTCTAGGCTTTTTCTTCTATGTGGTACTACAAATTATCACTGATAGAAAAAGTCGTACTTGCCATATGCCGATATGTGACAATGTTACAAAGGGCACTTTTATAATGATCTACATACACTTACAAAGGTTTGTTTATAAAATAAATTTTAGTAGAAAGTTTTTTCTTTCCTTAAATTTATTTATTTCTGTATACTATTTTCTTCTCTTCCCTTTCCTGTCATTTTACGACGTATAAAAAATAACATCTTGGTTTTATCTCAAAAGTATCAGCTGGCAATAAGTGACAAGAATTTTAAGGACCAGTTACTTATAACTGCTTTTCTCGATTTATTAAAACTCGACTAGTTACTGAATCGACCACTTTTCAATCTAGTTAGTAATATTTGATGAAATAACATGTCTACCAGGCATACTTACTATCAGGTATTATAGTATGTTAGCTATCTTCTTTACGTATCACTATATTTGAGCAATAATATATTTTGTGACATGTTTGATCACTATTTGATACATAAAAGAAATCACGATTTATTTTGATGATGATGATAAAACGCGTCCCATTACAACTGCTTATTATAAAGAGTGCATAAAATGGAACTTATTTTCGCCAACAAATGACTCAGATAGTAGAAAACCTTTTGAATACACCATTTATATAATTGAATTACATTCTTCTTTATTTTTCTCAACCCTTATATTTGCCTTTTGTTCCACGAATTTTACCCCATTTATAGTATGTAATATACTTTTCAATGTTGCATGTTAACTAATAATATATAAACGATACATCTTATTTATTATTCGCTCATATCACTATCATCATCATCATCTTTAATTATACGTTTTGGTCTTCGTTTGTTGTTTACATTTAAAAATAGAGGCTCCTCGTCTTCATCATCTTCGAGATTATCTTCTCGATTTAATCGAGTAGTAGCAGATTCCAGTTGTTGCTTTGGAGAATCTTCTTGGACAGGATCACTAGGTACAGTGTCGCTTATTGGGTTATTTTTGAGTAATCGTGTCGTTGATATTTCTGGTTGTTGATTTGAAATTGGTTTTGTTGGAGTAGAAACTGGCGGGGTATTATCAACATTGGTTCGTACATCTGTTAAGAAATCCAAAAAGAGGTCATTATCGTCATCAGAATCGTTATTATCCGAATTATTATTTATTTCGAGTGGCAGATTTGTTTCTTCTGCACGTTTCTCCTCCTCGTCGTCGTCGTCGTCGTCGTCATCATCATTATCCACGTCGTCTGATATGTATGATTTATGATTAATAAAAAGCTGTGAATATAATAACATCCCAACATTTTATTTTATTCTTACCTTCGCCTCCAGTAGTATTATTATTATTATTTGGATTATTTTCATTGAGTACATTTTGTTTCTCATAGTATTCATCTTGCCATTGACTTAACGTATGCTAATAATAATAAAAGAGAGTCGATTAACGGCTATATCCTTTTAGTGAGTGATCTATGACATATATCAGAATTTACCTTTACGCGTGCAGATTGTGTTCCATTTAACACCTTACGCGAAAAATCACGAAATTGTAAGCGAGGATATAGACTATGTGCCCATACTGTATAATAATCCATAAGCTTCCTTAAATCTTCATCCTATACACAAGATAATATTGAGATTATTATTGAAACTATTCTCTCTCTCTTTTTCTCCCTTTTCCTTTCTAAATTATATCTATTCACCTCAGAACCTTTGCCTTGAAATTTTAACCAAGGTGCTTCATGTCGTAATCTTGGTAATCCTTTATCTGATAATAAACTAATATATATATATTTGTTTATTAAGTAATTTTAAAAACACATTCTCTTCAATGGATCAATTATAAAGAAAGGAAGAGCAATTTACACTTCAGCATCGAGTTTTTTTAATTTGGTTCTTTTTTTCTTTCCACCCAGTGCTTCTTCTCCTGTTCGTTTACCAGTAGTTGAAGCTAAAGGGTCAAAAGTTGTGTTTTTGTCTTTAAGATCATTCGATTCATTATTATCTTTGGAAAAAGGATCATAGTCATCAAGTAACAAAGCATCTAGTTCATCGATATCCATCTTTGTGTATATTTAAGTGTCGAAAGTAAAAAGAGTAAAAAAAAGAACCCGCTATTTCGCGCTTCACGCGTATGAGTGGGCTTAAAAAAAACGCGTAATTTTTTTTATACTCGTTCCACTTCTTATCCACATCAAACTTTTTTTTACTTCTTATAAGCATTGTATTTAAAATGGATACTTGATAAACGCCAATCAAATTTTATGGAAAATGGCTATTTAAATGACATTGACACCGTATCAACTTTTAAACAATGAAAGGAAGCTTATACTGCCAACAATTATGATAATACTATTAAACGTTATTTACAAGTGATCTAAACTATGTGTTCCAATTTTCTTAAAGGATTATTACGTCGTCCTGCAACTACTAGTAATAGCAATATCATTATGAATAATATTGACACAACAAACATTAATCCATAACAGCAATAACAAAAGCAACAATAACGGTGGAACAAATCGAATATACAATAGTGATATACAATAACAAGAAATATAGTACAACTAAGCAATTTGCTAAACAATCGGAAAAAAAAACAATTGAAGGCAGAAATGCACAAACATAATCAATGGTTGGCATAACAATTATGTCATGAAATAATTTGTTGCACTCTATCCTATTTATCAATCAAAGACAAGGGCACCTAACACCTCTCTGTGGTTATTTATGCCTTGGTCGCGAACATTATCAAGTCTATTTTCTGTGGTGGCCAATTAAAAGATAGAAGTGCTCATCTAATCCATATTCCTCTATATCGTTTCCATTTTGTATGCTTGCTCAAAATCAACTTGTCAGGACTGAAGTTAATGAGTTTACAATATGTGGGTTTTTAATAGTTTCAAGATCTATTAGAAAACTTAGTAAGGATGCTACAACAAGTTATATATACTTCAAGCTTATTCGTGAATGTCTGCGTACAACCTATATTAAACTAAAAGGGAACAACTTTACTGATTTTTTTTTGTAGTTGTTCGCTTATTCTTTTGGCTTTATGGCATTTAGCCCAAATCCAGTGTTTGTTATATCTCTTTATGTACATGACACGTTCGGCGATAAATAATTTTTCTAACATTATCATCAAATAACCCCATTATTTTTTTTTTATCAATGTTGCTTATCGATTGCTGTGTGCGTATACAAATATTGTTCATTTGTTTTAAAATGTTATTATTTTGAGAGCTCATGTAGCATAATCGAACCAGGTTTCTGTGCCCTCGGAATCAATCGTAATTGTATGGGAAAGTAGCTTTGATGACAGACCACTGGTTCCTGTTGTATGCTGGATATTATGTTATGCTTTTAGAGAGACAGGGAAGATACTCGACCGTGTAAATCATGAACAGGGACCACTGATTGCATATATTTTTCTTGGGTCCTTTTTTTTATTTTTTTGGCCCTAGTGTTCAAAACTTCGTCTTGAAAAACACAAAGTGTATGTGACATTTGAGCTGAAAAAGAGAGCGCGAAAAGAGATATTTGACTGAATTTTGCCGCAAAGGATGAAATTGATCAAAACTGCTACATCGATTGAAAGATGAATGGTTCTAATTACCGTTTCTAAAGAACAATGAGAAATGATATCCATTGTTATATTGCAATAGGATGGATATAATAATGTAATATATGATGGGATATTGTAAAAATAACATATGTAAATATATCGATAATAAAAAAAAATGTTTTCATCAATAACTTTCTTTGTATACATGAGAAGAAACTTTGTGAAACTGAAGAAATTATGCAAAATAGGTAAATGGTTATAAGTTGTTGATGACTAATAAACTTACTATGTAAAAAGGAAGCATGTTCTTTTATTCAAATATTATGTAATCCGCCCAGATCCACTATTTTGCTCACATTCATAAATCAAATACATGAACTCCTTATTCCTTGCTTTAATATTTTGATCCTCTTTTTTGACATTTTCCTGGCTCGCAAAATACAGTATTCAACATGTTGCATAAAAGCGTGAATTATTTTGATTGTTGTCAGACTCATTCCACAAAACAAGATATCCTTTAGTACGTAGCGCTACAAAATATACGCCATACAAGACCTTTACTGACTATTTTCCCCATATCCACATTACTATTGATTCTGGTTGTGGTAATGGGTTATAGCCGCGCTTTACCTGTTTAATCGATTTTGTAATATGTGAATAAATCCGGATCATCCCAAAATCGATCGCTTTTCCCAAGGAGCTGCACCCGTCGTTTGGGAAAAAAAATTATAACATGTTGCCTACGTGTACTGCACAGGTTGTTTTTTCCCACTGTATACAACACCAAGAAATTTCCAGCCAATCATATTAATTAATAACATTATGTAACTTTCAAAAAGGGTCCTACGGAATAAAATAATATTTCCCTTTTTCTACTAGGAATCTCCCCTGAATATAGAATATCGTAATACTCTCACCCAACACTTCTTTTAAAGTTTTTTTTTGAGGGATAGAGGCGTATAAACTTTATAAAATAGTATTATATAACGAGTATGTAGTGTACTTTTTCTTTCTTCCTTGGCTTACTTATTCTCATCTGTTTGTTGTCATTACTACCATTGTAAAATAATTTCATTTATATACCAATGCATTTCTTCAAAACAACAACATTGGCTGCCATAGCAACGTCATTTATTCTCAAGCTAGTGACAGCTACCGAAACAATGCCTGTATACGTATCTGGATATACTGATAAGGGTGGTGAAGGTATCTATAAGTATACTTGGAATAATGGAAAACTCAGTGGTGGCGAATTGGCAGCCAAAGCCGAAGCTCCTTCGTATTTTACAATTAAACAAGACTCCAACACGCTTTATGCCGTCAGTGAATTAGAAGATTACGAAGGAACTGGAGGTGGTACTGTGATTGCATTCAAGCGCAATAAGGAAGATGGATCTCTCACTCAACTGGATGAAGAAGCCACTTTTGGAAAAGCCCCTTGTTATGCTGTCGCGGATAAAGATAATGTCTATGCAGCCAATTATAACAGTGGTTCTGTTTCTGTAATACCTATTTCTGAAGATGATAATGGTGTAGAACCTCTTGATTACTTGCTTAATCATACAGCTCCAGCATCAGGTGGCGTACCTGATCGTCAAGAAGCAGCACATGCTCATTCATTTGATTTCATTGATGATACATGGAGTGTTTCGTGCGATTTGGGTACAGATCAAGCAGTTGTATACAAAAAGTCCAACGGCAAAGTTAAAGAATCGGGTGCATTCCAGTTCCCCAATGGTACAGGTCCACGCCATGCAGCTATTAGTCATAATGGTAAAAAAGTTTATGTATTATCAGAATTAGATTCACAAGTCTTTGTGCTCGATTTCGATAGCGAGACGGGTACATTGACTGAATTAGAACGCCATTATGCAGGACCGGATGGTGCAGTGGGTGGTGGTGCCGAAATCGAATTGACTCCCAATGGTGAATTCTTATATGCTTCTGTACGATTTATCAATATGATTGCTGTATACAAAGTTGATAAAGATACTGGGAAATTAAAGGTGGTGGATTATCAACCTTCAGGTGGTGACCATCCTCGTCATTTCAAGATTGATCCATCAGGTCAATTTTTGCTTGTCGGTAATATGGTAAGTCAGTAGTAGTAGTAGTAGTAGTAGTAGTTATTGTTATGGGCTTTGTTGTTATCTATCATCCATTATCCAAAGTATAATAATGCTAAGCTTCACTTACCTACTTTACTGTATAGAACTCTGATAACATTGTTATTTTCAAGATTAATCAAGAGACAGGTCTTTTGGAGGATGGAGAAACCATTGACCACCCTCAACCCACTTGTATCAAATTTTGGACTTGATAGGAAAAAGATTTTTTTATAACAAAATATACAAAATAAAATTTAGTCTCACTTTCTTACTCCTGCACTGTACTTATTTCTTTTTTGTTACCAATGCCAATAACAGGCCATTACATTGATGAAGTAACGCATTCAATTTATTATAAAATTAAAAATACAGTATATAAGAATAAGAAAAAATAACTTTGTTATTTTTTTTTTTGGGGGGGGGGAATGTAGAAAAATCGAATTGTATACGAGATCACCACGACAACACCTGACGGTGTCTTAGTCGAAAAACTTATTGCTGAACAATTAATGGCACTTGATCCTGAAAGCGTTGAATTATATCAATATTTTTATAGCGATGGTCCGGGCTTACCATTAGCGAAACAAAAGCAAAAAGAAGAACGAGAAATAGAAAACAAATTAGAGCACATGATTGTTCATTATATGGAAGAGGAACATTGTAAGTGTATTTTCTTATTATTTGAGGAAGAGGAAGAAGTTAGGGAAAACTATATTTCAGTAAACGAAAAGAAAATTTTTTTTATTAATAACTGTTGAATATGCATATATAGACGATGCTGCTTTAGATATAATTCGTAGTACAATCGCTTCTGGCAGAAAGCCTTCAAAGTAATATTTTCTGTTTCTTTCTAAAAAGAGCATGATTGCATGAAAAACAAATTCCAAGAATGTCTCACTAAACAAAAGTAACGATGGTTATTCCCCCCTTCCTTCTTCCAGACAAATTATATTATCATTATTCGATTTTATCTTACGACCATCCATTATTTTACGAAAACGTACATCAAAGGATCTATTAACAATGGCTCGCGAAGCTCAACGAATACTACACGACATATTGGAAACTTTTGGACCTGATGTTTTTGCACCAATTTGGATTATCTTTAAACCAAACTTTTTAGGCCGTTTTCATGAAAGAAGAAAGAGAAAAGAGGCAATGGAAATGAATTACGACGACGATGACGATGACGAACCCTATGAGTGTTCTTTAACTGAATTTGACGATATTTGGGATCTCGCTGCTCAATGTTTTGGATATGTCGAACCACGAGTACGGTATCAACAACAGCAACAAGAGAAGCAATCATTGAAACAAGCAGCTGGGCATGTGGTAATGATAATTGATTTATAGGAGCTTTTTCTTTCTCATTCGTGTTTGTGTATATATAGAAAAACTGATGTTCTTATTCAAATGTATATTTATTTATTAGCGGCGTCGGATAGTCTTAGATATTTTGATTACAGTATTAGAAACCGATTTACGAGCACGAAGAGGTATATGATCACTATAGACAAATTTTATATATACGATTAAAGTCTTACAATAATATATTTAACATGACACTAGAAAGCAACTCAGAACTAGAAAAGTGTGTCATATTAGATATGATAAGAAGAGATAGCACTGGTAATAGAAGTCAATTTGATCGGTACCTGGATATTATTTTCAGTGTGTTTGGATATCATAATATTGAAGATGGTGAACCAACGAAGTTGAAAGATGCCGATGCTGCACAGTTCGCAGCCAGGTTATTAAATATGGTTAGAACACCGTTCTTTTTTTTAAATGATTGACAGCCGATAAAAAAATGATCGATATGCACAATGCGTCCCCTTCCCCTTGCTTTTTCTTTTTTATTAGTTCATACATTAGAACTCTAACTCCTCTTTGTAACTCTCCTATGTATATATATATATACTACAGCTTGCAGTTCTTTCTTATTGTGATAACCTTGTGACCACCAAAGCATTAGTTGATCAAACTTACCGAAGATTTTTAAAATTAGACGTCGAAAGCTACGCTAACTTAATTGAAGTAAGTATTATCAAGAGAAAAAGGAAAACAAGGAGATGTCAATTTCTCAATATCTAAGAATTATGGATGTGAAACTCATATATATATAATAGACCATACGATGTACTACATTTATTTCTACATTATGTGATCTTTATCTTTCGGATTCAGATTGTTCTTGTGTTCCAGATAACTACATGTATCTTCGAAACGGTGCTCATACAGCTCACTTGGTGGAAAAGTTATTATTTTTTAACATGAAAACTAAACCCGTCCGACTTGAATCATTAGAAGACATTTATCGACATGTTATGATGGTAAAGTGGCGGTATATGCTATACATGCATGAACGCTCATTAAGAGCAGATATTATAAAGACGAAAAAAGACGGATCTCAAGTTGTAATAAGTAAAGGTGTTTCCTCCGTCAGCGACGAACAAAAAATTGAGATTATTGTGGACGGTCCAGAAGCTGTTGATCATTGGAAAGAACATGTCAATAGTATGGTAAATCAAGTTAGTAATCGTATGTCTCCGAACGATACTAATACTGAATACGATCAAGCATTGAAAAGAAAGATCCACTGGGCAATACAATTACTCCAATTATACTTGTAGATATATGATAATTTTAATTCGTTCTTGAAAAAAAAGAAGGTTTACCTCCATGCTTTCCACTTTCCCCTTTATTATTTTACTCGTTACTAGTTACCATTTCTTTTGTAAAAATACAAGTTCTCGTCACCTACTTCTAATGTTATTTCTTTTTCACACTTTGTACATATAATTACTATTACTTCGGCTATCTTTTCCGTCAAAAATAAATTAACTGTTATGGTTACGTGCCGTTTTACTATATAGATATATAAATTATAATATCTACTTATTATTATTATTTACGTATCTATTTACACATACACTTAAACTACTATTGCTACTGGTTATGTCAAGGAGTCCATTGTTCTGTTACACTCAAAACACAATTCTATTTTAATTTTCGGGATAATTGGTCAGAATTAAGATTCTACTACAACTAAATGTAAACCATCATCCCTCGAGGAATTGATTAGTATCATGCGGGGAAGAGAAAAAAAGAAATATGGGAGAATGGGACCAAGTTATGCTACAAATTAACGTTCAAACCTAGTTGTTGCTATGGTTCATATGTATGTATTGTTTATCATTAAATATGATACTTATTACAAACATTTTAATTTATGAATTTTAATGCAAAGCAAAGAATAACAAAGTAAACATAAAACCTTTAAATAAAAGTTCCAGACCTTTTTTTTTATATGTATGGATATTTTTCGCCAGATCGACCATCGTTAAAGAGAGTTTGTGTGGGGGTCAACAAAGAAAAAAGAAAGTTTATAACACTGTATGTATTGTGATACGTTATAAGCATATGTACAAAGTACCAACGGAGTAAGAAATGTCGTTTTTTTCTCTTTTTCACCATAACAATCAGATTGAAGGAAAAGAATAAAGAAATGAAATAAATTAAAAGTTGAGGGGGTCAAAGCTATTGTTATTATTATTATTATTAATTTTTTTTCCAAATACAGTCTTTTTTTTTGTTAGTATGTATAGAAAAAAAAACTAAATTATAACGATAATATTGCTGTTGATGATAATGATTTAGAATAATAAAATTATATAGAAAAGATAATAAGAACAATCTGTTTCTTGTTGAGTTTTGTTTTTGTGTTTTTCGACAATTGTTTGTTGTTGTGATATAGAATAAATTGTGTAAATACAAAGGTATGCAAATATTTTGATGGCGAATGTGTTGTTTTTTTTGTGTTCTGGCGTGAATTTTTTTTTTTTTTGAGAAAAGAAAAAAAGATAAGGTAGAAACAAAAAAAAACAATGATAATAATATAACTGATCGATGAATGGGTTGAAATTGTGATGGTATAGCTTGTAGTAATGTAGAAGAAAAAAACCAGCCCCTGCACAAAAGAGGTGTTAAAGTGTACGAGATAATGATTACTTGAGAGAGGGAGAAGGGAGATAGATGGGAGACCGAACTATATAGAGAAAAGATTATATTATCTTGTGTTAACATATGATATGATCTTTTTTCGTGCGAACGTATCACTTTTAGTTCGCAAATCCAAAAAATAAAAGAAAAAAAATCACGAACCTCTTTGAATATAACAATTTTTTCATATGGTGATGATTGGTATGGTGATAAAAAACGATGGATGATCTTGTTTATATTTTTCGGTATTATTACTATTGTTATTATTATAATGGCTTGTCGTTCATTACATCATTTAATATTATATATATATATATGTCCACAGCATCCACTACTATTCTCATTACTTGAGATCATGGCCACAATGTGGACACCAAGTTGTAGAATAATATATTTTATGTAATAAACAATAGTTAGTATGTGGATAACCCTTGTTGATGAATTTTGGTGTATTTGTACTTTGTAGTTGGAACATTTCGGGAAAAAGGAGGAAAAAGTCAGGTTTAAAAAGTAAATTTTTTAATGGAAAGAAGAGTGAATGAAAAGAATGAAAAACATCAAGAATATATATTTGGTGGGGAATTACAGGAGGTGGGGGGGGGCTTACACACACGCCACTCATATAACGTCTGTGTTCTTAATAATTATCTTGTACAAAATTCTTTATGTGCTATTCCATAACAATGATACATCTTATTTTCTACATTTGGATAACTGGTTCAAAAACAAAAAAAAAAAAAAAAAGAGGAAGAGTATGCAGCAGAGACTAATATAAAACAACAACAAAAAACCCATGGGTGTATGTGTGTTACCAAAGAGTTATAGAACCCATCATTCATCACGGGGTTTACTTTGATTGGTAGGAAAGTCGCCCTTTTTGATGGGCCTGTAGTGCAAAGGCGAGCAACCATATATTATATAGTATACACATAAAATACACTTAGCCTATCTTTTAGAAAAACGCAAATAGCCAAATCGAAAAGCAATCCCCGAAAGAGAAGTATCACATACACACAATAATTTAATATTAGGAAGCACAGACAATTTTTTGCTTGTCAACCTTTTTTTTGTGTATAGTAGGTTACGATAACCGGAGATAAATTTTTTAGTTTCTCCTTTCTGTTTTCCTTATTTCTCCACACGGAGACAACTTCTTTTAGTCTTCGCACGATTTTTTTTACATGACTGACATTTTGTCATTGATATACAATCATTTTATATTATTTTGTTGGATAAATGGCGTGTGTTAACAATCATTTTATCATTCTTTTATTTTTTTTGGTTTTGACTCGGGAAAGAAAAAGAGAAAGATAGTGAATTTTTATAGTGTTAATAGATTACGCATCTTTGCTTTTTTTTTCTTGGTGCAAGGCTATGGATGATGGGACTTTCGAATATATCGCATTTAAATTTGAATTACCATTTTCCCGGTGCATCAACACCTTACTGTCATTTTCAGTTTCAGAAATAGAATATGAGACCATGATGACAGTCATTGTCTTTCGCTCGTACAGAACAACTAATCTGAATAAATGAAAATGATCGTCCAACGTATGAGACTTATCCGTGATATTAGAGCAAGTTTCAAATCGTTCAAACAATAAATGCCATGACAAAGTTTAATATAACGACTGACTACAGCGAATGCAAAACTATTTAATCACGGTAAAAAAAAAAAAAAAGAGTTTAATAATATTAGATTCATACTACATATATATATCGAAACTTCCTGACCTTTTGAATGGTTTTTTTTCTTCTTCTAACTATTATTTCCATGATAATGCCGCATTATTATGACATGTTAAAAATACTTTATTCGTTGTCTGTATATAGAACTCTATACAGTTCACGAGCCTAACATGTATACAAATGAGTAAAAAAGAAACTTGAACGACTGCACCTTTATTTGTCACAGGATAGACGAACCCATGAATAACCACAAAACGCCCAACATTCTATTCTTTTTTTAAAGGTGCCTTCCGAAAAAAGAGATTAAAAAGAAGGAAGCGACAAAAAAAAAGAATTTTCGGGGGTTCCAATATACATTGCAAAGAAAAAGAGAGAGAAAGTAAAAAATGCGCAGCCATGATAAAGTTGTAATAAGTTGTAATAAAGCTGTATGTTGAAGTTGTATTATAACGCCTTTTATGCTACTTAATAGCACAAATGATGTTTGGGGGTGAAAAGGTTACCCGAACTTTTTTTTATATCATCAACGTTGTTCTTGATGATGTTTGTTGCACAGTCGTGATATTTATGTTAATTTTTTTTCTCCACATATTTTATCATTACTGTATATTGTTATATGCATGATCACTCTTATGTATTATGTTTATATTCATATCACTTTATAAAAATATGTAGTGCATGAGTAAATATATATAATCATATTAGTCTTATCAATACAACTTTTTATTTATTAATTTACCTAGAAGTGACATGTTTTGATTTCTTTGTCATTTTATGCAGCAGGATTTTATGGTTTTAAATCTATCGTCACTCGGTAAGATTTAGACTTCCGAGGTAGGTTACACTAAATAATCATGGGAGCATAGCTGTGGTTTTGTTTGTTGAAAAAGTGGCATTTTAGGGTTCAAAAGAGAACATATGGTCAACTAATAATAAATAAAAAGATTGGTTTTTTTTGTTGAGAATGATTTAAGATGAGGAGTTGTTGAATTTGCGAGTTAGAAAAAGTGGGTAACCATGGGATTTATAGATTTTTTTTTTGTTCTTTGACGAGTAATTATAAAGTATAAAAAGTGAACATTAAGAATAGCAAACGATTTTTTGATAGATATTATTAAGCAAGATCATCAGCATCATCTTACATGTATGCATTTATCCAATATCTTATAATGCTATACATAATAATAATGATAATAATAATACATATTTTTTGATGTTTTATATATTTCAAACAAACTAATATAATAATCTACTAATACCAACTAGTTAATTTATTTATTTATTTTATGTACAAAAAGTCCAAAATATGTTCACGCGCCCATGTCAGAGGGACGATTGATTATTTTATATACAAGTACACTGGTTATCTCTATTGGGAACTTAATAATAATAAGAATAATATGACCTTATATTAAATTTAAACGTGTTCATTCGCGATCTCTGTGGCCATATTATTTTATTGGTAATTAAAAAAAAAATTGTGCCACTGTCCCAACAACAAGTTATTATTAATCTGACGAATTAAGGATAAGTTATTTTGAACTAAATTAGCTATTATCTAACAATAGCAATAACAGTAACAATAATTACCCTTACTTCTTTTTGTTTTCTTTATCGCCCATGATTTTTTTTTATCTGGATCAAATACAAGGAACTTACAACGATGCACCTTGTTATAATTAGTTACCCTCATTTTTTTTGACAAATAAATGGATAAACTTGGCATCAATGAGAAAAGAGATCATCGGTAATTTTTCAGCCGAGAAAAAGGGTAAGACCTTTACATATTGTTTGTAAGACAAGAATTTAATAAGGTTTCTCAAAATGATCACTGCTGCTCAAAACGTCATTATGAATATTACATTCTTCTACATGAATATTCTCCGCATAAGTGTATAACTGGAAATGTTGTACAAAAAAAGCGAAGTGGTTTAATTTCTGGCCTTGGGAACCAGGAATGTAGTCTTGAAGTTTATTAGTACGGTTAGGAACAAAAAAAAAACAAAGCAGCATGATATTCTTTTTAATTTTTCTCCCCCCCCCGAAAGTAATTTAGTGCCATCAGACAATCAATGGTTTATTATGCACCAAAAAGAAAAATACTTCAATATATTATTTTAGTTATGTTTCACATAATCATCTTCCTTTCTTTCTTGTCTTCATCTTTACTATATTAATTTCTATTATATTTCCAAGTTAAGATATTAAAAGGTACCCTAGTTACTAACCATCTGCTCTCATAATAATAGTAATCTGTAAATTAAGTCATTACATATATACATCAATAATATATCGCACTCGACATATATTTAGAAATAAAATAATAATAGCCATCATTTCTATATCTGTGTACCAAGTATAAACAATTCTCTCAAAGGGGTAATTGAAATTATTATTATATGACGAATGAGTCATTTATACCAATCCATGTGTTTTTTGAGCTGATGATGATGATGATGATGAATTCAAGCCATATGTATATCATCAGAGCAAAATAAAAAAAAAAAAGGTATGTAATACGTGTGTATTCTGATATATCGTTCCTTGTATGTAAGATATGCTTTTATCTAATTCGATGATAAATTATTATTAATGGATTTCAAATACATGTAGTAAAGAAATTATATTTCAATGATATGTACTTGCATTTCATTTTGAGACCTGTCTGAAAGTAACGACAAAATTTAACACTGTTTGTATTTACAAAATCCCATGGTTTTGGTATTTCCCAACACCTTAACCATAAAAAGTTTCCTGTTCTTTGTATTTTATCCACTTTTGTTTCTATAAATCATTTTAAAGTTTTCTTCAAAAAAACACAAGGACTTTATAGTAAATGATAAGTGGCATTTTTCATTTCGAAAATTACAGACGGCATAACAAAAAGAAAAGATTGTGAGAAGATTACTATCAAAACGCAAGTTGAGACAGAGATAATATAGTGAGCAAATAAAAATAACAATAGTTAGTAGTATTTCAGCTTCTTTATTATGAATTTTTACAAATAAAGTATAATAATATGTATGTACAGTTTTTTTTCTTGGTATTTTTTAAATCATTTCCAATAAGCGATGATAATCTTCAATAACATTATCAAAAGTTTGTTCCAGTTTATCTTTTCGATCTTCAGGATCCAAGTCTCGTAAAGCATCCTAGAAATACATCTAATTAATATACGGTAATAATAATACTAATAATAATAATAACTAGATAATTTTTCTTATCCACCACTTACAAGATTAAACAAATATAATCGTTGTTTGACTTGAAGCCTAAATGCTTTATATTCCTCCTTTTGTTTTGGATTTACTCGGGAAAGTAAATACATTTCTATACATCGTTGCATTTGTCGCTAATATGATATAACCATCGTGTTAGAACATACCACCCAACCCAACCCAACCCCTTTTTTTTTGTCTCTTTCTCTCAAAAATTTACATCTGTCAATTTAAACTTTTGTCGTAATTCCTTCATTGTCTTTCGAGAAACAGGTGCAACCAACTTATCAAAGGCATTGTGTGTGTTCAGATAACGCATATCATTTCGATCCCTCATATCTGCAAAATCTTCACTTGGATCTTCCACAGTAAGTTCCTTCACATCATTTCTTGACATACAAGTTGAATATATGGTTTGATATAATTCACCTATATTAACAGATAGTAGTTTTTTTTTTCAGTCCCATTTTATAAATAAATTCCATCGAATCCTCTTCTGTCGCGCACGCACACATATTTGTAACAACATATGATACTTACTACCATGACCTTCTTTCTGATAGGGTGGAAGAATCAAGAATTGGCTGTATAAAAAATTATTAGTCATTCAACCATACGATAGTAATAACATAGAACGATCCCAATAGTAATAAGTAGTTTATATACCTGATTCGAAGCCGGGTACATTCTGGCCAGTAAAAGAATGGATAAGTGGTACAATAACCGACGAAATGATATATGGTCGATCCACCAGTATTTTGACGTTTGTATACAGTATAAATTTCCCATTTTTCATCATTTTCTTCAATATAGCTTGATCCTTCAATTAACAATAAAACAAAAAATTGCATACGACGATGATATTTTTTAAATTTTTCATTTATAAAAGAAGTTCGATAAATTTCAAAATGTTCTTCTCCACTTTCACTTGATTCTCGTGAATATTCATGGATTTTTTCACCTATGGGTCGGAATGACTCTGCATCTTCTTGAACAGCACGTACAAATTCATCATAATTGGAAAAACAATCTAATATTCAAATATACATATATACATACATATATGACATAAGTTTTCTATTCCCCTTCATCTATCATTTATATATAGCTTGTTGTTGTTGTTTTTTTTTACCTTGCTTTGGTAAAAAGTCTAACAACATATTAGATACATCGTCTGGACCTTCAGGTGTTGCTGTAGTTGTAGCTGATGAAGAAGAACCAGGTTCATATTTTTGCTTATAATCGATGCAAGGATAAATTCGAAGTGATCCGGATGTATATGAAATCTATAACAGAAAGATCAGTTTTGTTGATTTGGAACAGGATCGATTAGTTTTCTAGCTATGAGAATAATAATAAAAAGTCTAACCTTAATAGAAAGACCTTTATAACCAAATACAACTTCTTGTTCACCAAAGATTGGGTATGTGAAAGTAGGTTCAAAAGCTGTATAAGAAACAGGTTCAGAAGCATCCGGATGACCTAATTGAGGTTGTACTATAGATTTATCCACCAATCGCCAACACGCGTTTTGATTAGTTTTTTTTTTTTTTTTTGAGTCAAAGATTAAAAGTTTGTAAATATTAAATTTTACCTAATCGTAGCTCCATGCACGCTGTTGTTTTAGAGATCCACGGTGCAATTTTCGAAAGATTATCAGAAACGTCCATGTTTTCGTCTTCGCCTTTTTTCGCGTTGAATAAAAAAGAAAACATGATAAAGCTTAACGTTTAATTCTTTCAGCGCGAAGTAAGTTTAAAGGTTTTTTGGCTTTTGTAGTCAGACGTTAGCCAATCCCATTAAGAAAAAGTATTCCTATATTTAGCAATAGCATTCCATAATTAGGCATAACAATTTTTTATCAAGAGAAATGTTTTCATTATCAAAAGAAATTATAAGTCTTTTTTTTTCAATGAATAATGGTATAACTATACAATCATTTAATTTTTTTTTTTTTTGAAATTTCTTTTTCATATGATCATTGAAAAAGGTCAAGTTATTATGCCATAACGGACCAATTCTTAATTTGATATTCCCATTATTACCGACTAAATTAACTTCAAGTCTCAATGAGATCACATTTAAGCTGGAAGTTTATATTTTGTAACAACACAATAGTTCGGTAATTCAACATTTTTTTTATTTATAGTGTTGTATGGAAACAGTAGCTGATTAAACAGATGAACCCCGTTAATTTCAAACTTACGTACATCTCCCATTTTTGGTGTGAAAATAAAGGAAGTCATCGGGACTTAATAGTTAAATACTTCTGAGGACAAGTTAATGATATTAAGAAATACTCCATACATAAATAGCACTTATAGTGCTGTTTATTTTTTTATAAGGCTAAATTTAAAATAGTAAATAGGTACATTACTGTAAAGTACATTTTTATGTCTTGCACAGAAGGAGCATATATTAGATGTTTATATATTTAAACTACGTATGCTTAATATTACACAGGAAAACAATATACGTACGTACACTACAACATTCCTGCTAATGATACGTATGATTACTGTATATCACATATGTTGTGCTTTCCATTGCAAAAGATATACGTTACTAATTAGTGAACCTTGTTGGTATTAATTTATGTTGTCTTTTTGTTTATGTACTACTGTGAAATTTTTATCATTCTGTAACGTGCTCATATATTAACGTAAGTAGTTTTTATAATATCACAAAAAGTAAAATATTATTCAGGAAAAGTATTATAGATATAGACTTTTATTCCATCTTCTTCATCAATGTCTTCTTACATTTTATTTTATTTTCTACTACTTACTAGTCAAATAATAGTTACTAACAAAATAATTTTGAAATATCGAATAGTCGATAAAAGTCAATTTAGGAAACATATACAAATCAAGCAGTTTTGGCTCCATTAAATATAAAGATCTTTAAGAACTCAAATTGCTGAAATGTGCTACGTAAACTTCAAAATAAGTTGTTTGCCCGACATATATTTGTTAGACTAGAAAACCCTTGACTGAACAATACAATTATTCTTAAAAACTACTAATACAATAAAAGTAATGTATAATATAATTTTATAAGTGAGTATATTACTCCTGTTAAGGTTTCAACCCCACTGCTTGCATTATTGAAAGTGAAATAAATGAGAATGTGGAAGTTAGCGAATATGAAATTAGTGGGGTTCCTCTGTAAGTATTTTTAGCTGTTGGTATTCTCTACACATACTCATATGTTACATTTATTAGTAATTTACTCAAGAGCACATCATTTTTCTAAGAAAAATTTATTAAATGTCTTCTTACATACATATTTTAATTCTAGAAAAATAATCATCAGTTTGCAGACCATTAACATCGAATAAAATTCAAGCTACTACATTGGTAATATTCATCGCTTTTGGTATGAGATCATATCACACTCACCGACCCACCCCCAACGTAAAAAAAACACAATTAATGTTATATTACTTTTATAATAGTAGTAAATAGTATTAATAGGTAATAGAATAAGTAAAAGTAATTTTCAAATGCGAAGAAAAACGTAGACACTGTTAATGATAATGTGTTCCAGAAACCATGCAAAAAGTTATTATTCCGTATTATCTTTTTTTGAGACATTTGATGCTTGGAGAAGAGAATATTTTTTGATACTTTTAATAAGCACAATACTTAATAATATTAATCCGTACAGCTAGTAACCCGTGTCAGTATTTAGTATCATTAAGCAAAGTTAGCGAACCTACTAGCAATTTTTAAAGAACTTTTAAACGTTAAGAAATTCCAAATGAATAAATGAATGCATTTTCAATAACAAGTTGAAAAACGTCATAGGGTGAGATTAATTTTGTACTACATATACCGTACGCATTATATTAGTACAGTCGACTTTTGTTAAAACGTTTACTATTCCTATAGCTTTTAGAAAAATGAAATGAAATAAACGTGTGGATTACTGTAGCTTGTATAAATCATTTCCAATTTAAAGAATTGGACAAAAAGATATCACTATTGGAAATGTAATATTTTTGTATTTTTATTATTATTACTATTTTATTAAAAGGGCCTACCTTCGTAATGAAAAATTAGCACTTAATGACAGATGTGTTGCTTTTAAATGGATAAGTACAACAGCTACTTTTACCTTTCAAGATCATCCGGGTTTATAGGGGTCCCCAAGCTATGTAGACAAAAAAGAAAGATAGCTAATAGTCGGGTTTATTAGTATAGTGGAGGAAGGAAGGAAAAACTAATAAGATGGGTGGAATTGTAAAAACACGTAGAAACAGTGATCGATTGTTAATTTTATCTAATAAATAAGAAAAAATGCGAGAAAATGCAATATATTGGATACCATCACAATTTCTTTCACGCTTCTGTTTACACGGTTTATACATTAAAAAAAACTATAAACACTTTTGCAACCATATCTACACTCTGTGCATCGGATTTTCAGTATATGACGTCTTGAATAATTCTATGGGCTCGGATAAGCAATGACTATGAAAAGAAGGAATAAAAAATGAGATCGAAGTTATAAGTAGTCGTGTCTTGAATAGCTTTGACATGTGTTGAAGGAAAAAAGAAAAATATAAGATTAGCTTGATAAACCAAACAACTATTCTACATCTTTCTTTTATAAAAATAATTATTTACGTACGTATCGGGGGAACACCATGATTTATCATGATGACGATAAACAAAAGTAAGCTGCTTCAGTTAGATTATCCAACTTGAACTTTATTTTCAGTTATCCAACCTCGGATACTCTTCTTAGATACATCAACTTTCTCGCGCGCCGTCAGCATCGACAAGAAACAAAAGAAACCATAGCAAATATACTTTAATTCAAATGTAATAACTTATATAAATATTATTGATTATTGAAATTGATTATTAATTTTTTTGTAGCTTCCAAGCGATGATCAACTTTTTTTGTGAGGCTCTGATTTCTTCATCATGGTCTGTATTTTCGTATTTCATTTCTTGAACAACTTTGCCTTTTTACAACTTGACCGTAGTAATACACAATTATTTAGTTTATCCCTCGAACCAGATTATGATACCACTTTTTTATTATTATTCTTTATCATCTCAAACATCTCATATATATCATCAACCCCTTTTTATTTTGAATTATCATTATTACTTTGCGTATACAGTAACTAAGACGATAGTAAATGCTTGAAAATATATATTCGATTCAGTATTTAGGTGTAGTAAAATACCTCTTTTATATGCTAAACTAATTTTCATAATTAAACTCTGATATTACAGAGTTTGTACGTAAAGTAGGTATTATTAACCAAGTCTTCACAATCTCTGGAGCTATTGACAGAATTAGATGAATGTGGTTAATGTACATTAAATGATATTTTCTAGAACAGTACCGAAACTTTATTCCCTATTGAAATTTTTCATTGATAGTAGGTCCTCTCAAGTGCGCAATTATAATAAATCCGGTTTACCCTTTATAATAAAACTTATTTTGCATAGTAAACTTTATTCTTAAGAAAGAACCCTGGTTCCATCAGAATTTATTCAACTCACTCTGATTTGCCACTCACAATAAACTTGATTTTTTCTATCATTTGATTGTGAACTCGAGAACACCTAATCTGAATGATAGTATGTATTTCAACATCAAATGTATTGTTTTTTTTTTTTAAAAAAAAGTGTTAGGTACGTACGTGTAATATCATGCTGGCTTTGAGATAGCTCATATAATTGTATCATTGGATGCAGGGATTTAAATGGTTTCGGAATAAAGCAAAAGCTGGGATGTTGTATCTGACAAAATTCACAACTGTTCGTCCACCGGTTGTATTCAACAGTTGTTATTATCCTTATCCGATATATAATGTTCGTTTATAATTAGCATAGATTGGTTACGTATGAACATATATATAGAGGTGTTAGTACTATATATAGCATGGTTTTTTAAAGGAAAAGTGATCCATAATAACCATATTGGAAATAATTGATGAATGGAGTATAATTGCTCTTATTCGTTATAGCTCAAGGTGCGTTGAATGATTTCCAGTTCTAAATTGAAAATAATAGATTGATCTCGCAACAAATACGCATATATCTCTTTAAATAAAAGACTAAGTATTAACGACAGCGAAAAACAGTTTACTGCTAATACAAATTATATATAACTATCAGATCGAAAATAATGCATGGAATGCATGAAAACAATCTGTGGTAATTTCTAGTTTAAAATGTGCTTTTGCTGTTTAAGTAATTCGTTGAGGCAATTTAGTGTTTGCTTCCAAAACACAATGTTGTGTCACTTTACAGTAAACACGCAGCATTATCATTATATTATCGCTAATCATTTTCACCTGAATAAAAAAAAATAGTAGGAATTTTTATCTTGATGAACGAAAACAAAACTCGTATCATTGTAAAATCATATTCTTTAAAGTTGACAATATTCGTCATCTCTACGTTCCGAATTATCGTATTTTGCTGTCTTTTCTTTTCGACTCGGAACCTTGGATCATGTAACTCGTGTGCTCGTGTGCGATAAATAATTATATTTTTATGTTATATTTTATGCAAGCGTGAAAATCCGAATGGCTATAATAATATTGTATTCAATGTTGTATCCAACAATAAAACAACAATTTCAGTAAACGCCGAGACGAAAAACTCGGGTCTACCCATAATTTTAATGGCGTCATTTTCAGACATTAGCCGCCTAAAGGAAGAAGTATCATCGTTATTGGGGCCGGGTGGTGAATTGTGGCGAACGAAAAAGAAGCCCCTGTTCCGAACGGAAATGGGTTTTATGCTGGTAATTTAGACCCGAAATTTGTTTTTCTTTTTTTCATGTCTGTTAATAATCATTTTTTGACGTCATGAAATAAAACTATGCATCCGCACGTGCAAAAACATCGTAAATTTTATGATTTGACAAAAAAAGAAACACTTTTAATATATTTCAACAAACTGCTTTAATCTACAATTATTCAATAACATTCAAAAAAAAAAAGAAAAAAAAACGCTCGTCGAATTTCATAATTTATCAGTTTATTAATATGGTAACATTGTATACTTTCCCCACCTTTTTTCCCCAAAACATAAAGCGCATGAACATTTTGGATTGAAAATCAGCTAAGGATGTTTGTTCGCCGGGGAAACCCGGTCATCCGTCCATACCTAAACGAATTTCGGAGTTTGGCTATTTACAAAACAAAAAACGCATATGATGATGATGGTTGGTTAACGGAACGTGAGAAAACGCGGGGACTTCAGGAACCCGAAAATTAAAACATTCATTGCTTCTTTGTTGGCAACCTCGGAACGGGCTGTGGTTAGTAATAACGGTATAGCATACCAATTGTAATTTGTGGTGGTTTTTTTTTGACATATGCATTTTGGCAAGCGGATCACGTAAACTCCACAAAAAAAAAATACAGTTTTTCTTGTATTTGATATACGTCGTATACTCTCATATTCCAATCATCATAAAAAAAAATAAACATAATACGTAGTGTTTACATTGCAACAAAAAAAGACCTTTGGTAAAAAACCAAAACAATTAAATTGTAATGGATTCAACCTTTAATCTTTTTTTAAAAATTTTATTTTCCATTTGTTATGTACATAAGGATGGGTTATAAAAAAGAGGGAAAGATACACATGTCATATTTTTCTTTTTTTGTCTGTGCGGTGATTTGCGGAATTTCTTTTTTTAGTGTGTAAATGATGGATGGTGTTAATTATGGGGATGGAATTATTTGTTTTGTGAAAAAATGCATTTAGAGAGCACCATCAACCTTGGCGGCATGGACAATCAAGTCAATGACACGGGTAGAGTAACCGAATTCGTTATCGTACCAAGAGATAAGCTTGACGAAGTTGGGGTTCAAAGAGATACCAGCCTTAGCATCGAAGATGGAGGAGTTGGCATCACCCAAGAAATCGGTGGAGACAACTTCATCTTCAGTGTAGCCGAGAATGCCCTTAAGTTCACCTTCAGAGGCTTCCTTGACAGCTTGCTTGATTTCATCGTAAGAAGCACCCTTTTCGATACGGACAGTAAGATCGACGACGGAAACATCGGGGTTGGGCACACGGAAAGACATACCGGTCAACTTGCCGTTAAGGTGGGGAATGACCTTACCGACAGCTAAAATAATAAGCAAAAATAAAACACGTTTTAACCAATATTAGTAAATCAATAACAAATAGTTTCTCAATTTCCTTCCAATTCCTTCCCGCGGAATGTTATGCATGTGTTTCCATCCTACTTTTCCATCTACACATATTATAATATTTTCCATTGATATACACTTACCCTTGGCAGCACCAGTGGAAGCAGGGATGATGTTGGCACCAGCGCCACGGCCAGCACGCCAGTCCTTACCGGAGGGACCATCAACGGTCTTTTGGGTAGCAGTGGTAGCGTGGACAGTGGTCATCAAACCTTCAACAATGGTGAACTTGTCATCAATGACCTTGGCCAAAGGAGCCAAACAGTTGGTGGTACAGGAGGCGTTGGAGATGACTTGGTATTCAGACTTGTAGGAGTCTAAGTTGACACCACAGACGAACATGGGGGCATCAGCGGAGGGAGCAGAGATGATGACCTTCTTGGCACCACCGACCAAATGAGCCTTGGCCTTTTCGATGGTGGTGAAGACACCAGTGGATTCAACGACGTAGGAAGCGCCATCTTGACCCCAAGGGATTTGGGAAGGATCACGTTCAGCGTGGACAGTGATGGCAACACCATCAACAACGAGCTTACCATCCTTGGCTTCGACGGTACCCTTGTGGCGACCATGGGTAGAGTCATACTTGAACATGTAGACCATGTATTCCAAGTCAATGAAGGGATCGTTGATAGCAACGACTTGGACATTGGGGTTTTGCAAAGAAGCGCGGAGGACAATACGACCGATACGACCGAAACTATTATATTAAACATATAAAATCGCGTTAGTTTCTTTTTCTGCTGCACATATATTCAACCTTTCTTTTATAACATATCCTTCTTGTGATCCCACTATATATATAAGATAGAACTTACCCGTTAATACCAACTTGGACAACCATGATTTATAAAAGAGAAGAAAGTAATAGAATAAAGAAGAAAAAAGGCCCAGCATGGGTCCTCGAACATGAGTGAATTTATATTTTTTTTTTTTGTAACTCGGCCAGGCCACGTCAGGACGCGACCCGGGTCTTACTCCGATGACTTCCTTTAACTTTGGATTAATCATTGGAACACCGACTCCATATATAAACAGAAAGCTTGTAATCAAAAAAGATGGAAAAAAAATAGACTCTTTTTTTTATCACTTTACACAACATGCATCAAAAATTATAATCTCTCCATTATCAATTATTACTCTTTTTTACAATCAGGAAAAAATCTATTTGTAATCAAATCAGATGTTGATTATGATATATATAATCAATGCTGCTGCTTGTGTTTAACAAGCTCAGCAAAACAACAACAACAACAACAACAGCTTATATCATATTTGTAATAATCCGAAATATAATGAAAGCAATAGGTCAAAGGTACAACCAGCAAGCGACGTGTAAAGCGCAGTTGAATGATCAATACACACTGATTGGTTCAAAATGTGTTGATGCAGAAAGATAAAAGAGTCATGTCTATGCATTTTTCCAACTTATGCGGGCAAACCTGGAAAATTGGCTGGAAGTTACGGGGATGGAAAAATTGGGGTATCAACAGGGAGATCGTCCAGGATAACAAAACTATTAGAATCAAGTTATCCTTTGCTATTACTATTACGATTTCAATCTAATAAATAAAAGCTGTATTATTATTATTATTATTATTATTATTATGTTCTTGTTACTGTTGCCCTTTGGAATATTCTATTCAAAAATATTAATTTGGTTTAAAAAAACTTTTTTGTACACATCTGGGGTAAAAAAAAGTTCCAGCATGTTTCCAGTTTCTGTTGATTAAATAGGTGATTGGTTAGAGATAATGATAAGTTCATCATCAGTTCATTTATATTATATATCAGTTTGCTGATCACTAGTAGATATAGAAATAGATATACGTTGTGACAACTGATCAAATTATCATATTATCGTACATCTTTTTTTTCACTCTTTTCATTTTTACTCCCTGTAAACTCTGTATTATAATCGTCCAATAATCACTTGTTTCTTGTTTGTATGACTATTACTACTGTATCATTTACTTTATTTTTTATAAAGCGTCATAAACAAACAAAATATAAATAATCAACTATGTCATTTCTGCCGCTATTATAATTTTATAAGTATCTTAAAGGGGTTTCATGATTATTAATCATTTCACTACTACGGGCGGATGTCATCCGTTAAACCATTGAAGATTTTTCCGAAACTAGAAACTTCAAAAAGGATTGGTGATTTGTTATTTATATTTGTATCCACAGCAGGTATACTTTTTCCAGCCCTCTGCATCAACGTCATAATTATACCTACATGAACAATAGCATATTCAGCATACATTGAGGACGTGTCTAGCATGCTTTTTTTTTTTTTTGACATTTTTGTGGTCATATATCTTTCAGCGAAAGAGTATATTTCTTATTTTAACAAATTATTTTTTTAAACTAATCGCATGACAAAAATCAGTGGGTTTAAGGATCGGCAATCTAATATAATGCAAAGCTACAGTGTGTGATACAAAGACCAGCAGGAGAGGGGGATTGAAATACTGTAGTTGGACCAAAACACCATACTACTATTCTAAAGAGCACCGAGGATTGCACAATTATCCTTTTTACATTACCTTCTAAAACAAAATATAAACATTAAAAATTGCTTTACAGTAGACAAGTGTTAACTAGTTCAACACAGAACCACGCTGTACCCTTTTCCCTGGACAAAATTTGGAACCGGGATCCATTCTTATTGCCTGTAATACATAAAGGTGCTGTCATTATACCGATTGTTATAAATCGGAACCGTTTCATTGGAACAGTGGTATGACAAGACCCTGTCCACAATTTTGCGCACATCACCGAGTCAAAATTTTTCTTTACAGCAGTAGGAACAAGCAGTCCAAAATTTTTTGAGTAGTATAAATGCTACTATCATATACGTACCATGAATATATGAGTTGATACTCAAGTTGAATACATAATTAATACGTAACGGATGTCAGCCTTCCTTGTGACATTTGCCTCTGCCAATTTTTTCTTAATTGATTGGTAGTAGTAAAAATGATAACTACGTAAGAGTTTTCGAAATAATGAATAGACAATGCAATTAATAATTATTTTTTTATTTTTTATTTTTTCATTAAAAGAAAAATGATAAGAATAAGTAATAAGTATGTATTATATATATAAAATGAAATGTGTTTGAATGTGATAAAGAAAAAGTATAAAATCTAACAACAACAATACAAAAAAATAAAGTATATATAAGATGGTAATAAGATATGTTTATGATATAAAAACAAGAAGAAAAAGAAGAAAAAAACAGGAAACAAAAAAAAAAAAAAGATATTTTACAATGATGAAGATTATATTGGATGATCATTTACTGCAACTGTTTCACTGGTTACGCTACTTCGTTCACTTTCTCGTCTTGATAATAAATTACGTTGTGAAGAATGATGAGTTTGTTGTTGCTGTGGTTGTTGAAGAATGGGGGATGGTGGTATTTTATAAGAAGGTATATGTTTTGCTTCGTCAGCTGAATGAGGATGACCATTTTGTTCGTCATCGTCACTATCTAAATGTAAAAATGATGAACTAACAATATTCTTTTTTCCTTGTTGCTTTTTTCTTTGACTGCCATCGTTAAATGCTGATTGCCAAGTTTTTAATGCATCCAAATCCGGTAATTGAATATACATATCATGCATGCCTTGACCGTGGATTTTCAATACGTATTCTTCAAGTTGAGCGGAATGAATTGTAGCTTCACGATAAGACATAACAGCACCTTCTTTGGTTCGTTCAGAAAAGAAACTAAAGTAGCCTAAGCATGGAAATACCATGATATGCTGCATTTCCCAATGAGAAAATATAGGGAAATAACGAAATACCCGACGAATGGGCATTTCACCTTCATGAACTTCAACATAATTGTTATTTGCTGTTTCGCTGGAATCCAAAGGACCATGATGTACCATTTGATTTAAACTGATCAATTCACCGCCACCTACTGTATGAAAGCTTCCACTATGGTTTCCATAAGATGTGGAATTTTGACTCATGGTCTGCTGATGATGTTGACTATGATGTATTGAACTTTCATGATCACGCTTATTGTGATGATGTTTTCGTATCCGTTTAATTAAATGATGATACATCGCAAATATACCAGCTCTTTCTTTGTGTTGCTGCTTAATAAATGCTTGTACTTTTGGTAAAAATAGCGCAAGTAAAGAAAACGTTGTAGCCCAGAGAATCGCTATTACTACAATATAATATTTTGTATAAAAATCGGCCAAAGGGTTGACTAATATGGCAAACCCAATCAATGCGGAAAACAAGATATTACTATTATTTCATGTGAATTAAATTAGTAAACATATTGTCATCACTGTTTATGTATATTGAAAATTTTGTTTTGCCTTGAAAACGGAAATTGTACTTACTATACAGATAACCCCATTTGTTTGGTCTCACTATAATGACTATAACGCTGTCCTGCTGCACGCGTTTTATATGCTAAAAACGTGGCAAACAATAGCATTGCAGATGCATAAATGGCCGATAATACTAAAAATACAATCTCAGTATCATTTCGTGATGCATGGCATTCCCAATAATGCGTGGAAAATGAAACGTCAATTCGTCGTGGCAGGGGTTGACTTACAACCAAACCAATTATTAAAATAATCTGTTCGTAATATGATAAACTTGTGAGTTAATAAAAACATAGTAATAAACTGCATTTTTCGAAATAAACAAAAAATGTACTATTTTACATACCATATCGACTGCAACTACCATAGAAGTTGTTTTGATTAATTGAAAGTCGGTAATCACCGTTCTTGTAATAAAAATATTATTAAATATTCGATATATTCGATAATTTTTTGCAATTAAATTACTATTTTATTTGTGTGAAGAAATAAAAAAAAAAGTTAATAATTGACTCTTCAAAACATCTTACAATTGACTTTTTTTTTTTTTTACCCGAGAATTAATAAAAAGCCGAGATTAAATAGAACAGGCACAACATAACAACTCGCGGGATCTGGGATACCTATCATCATCATTACAGATGAATAAGTCATGATAAATCCAACCAATTCAAGACAGCAGAACAATGGACTATATAATTATTAGTAATCAATAGTTAGTTATGTCATCATGTCATGCATAATAATTGATCTGTTGTTTTAAATACCTTGAAGCTTTGAAAATTTCATTTTTACGATAAACAATAACGAGAAGTAATACAGAAAGAGCAATAAGAATTCCTAAAGAAGATACAATTAAAATAACTTGGCCAATAGGTGATGTTAAATTAGGATTAAGTGGATTACTTGGCGGGGCATCGGATGGTGGCTATTCTTTTCCAAAAAAAAAAAATGGAAAATTAATCTATGGAAAAAAAAAGGTCCATAAATTGTATCTGAAAATTAAAACTAATACTTTACATGAGATGAACCATCATGAAATATAATTGTTCCTGTAATATTAATGTCGTGATTCATGCTGCTACCAATCTTATTGCTAATACCGTATTGTAAATTATATATTTCATAGTTTCTATTTTTAATAACAACGTTAACAGCAATGAATTTAGTTAGCAAAAAAAAAAAAAAAAAAGATAATATACATTCAGAGGTATAAAAAAAGTTGCTCTGTTTTTTAAAATATATATTTACTTACGCAGTAGTAACATCGCCGTTAGAATCAAACATCATAGGTCCTTCAGGCCCAACATAGCCAACATTAAAAGCAGGTGGCGTCATATATTGACCTAGGTCACCGGCTCGTAATTGTTCAAGGCCATGAGTATGATTCGTTGTATTGGCAATTGTGTGACTGAAACCCTCTGCCATGACCATCATGCATGAATAAGCAAGCCTAAATAAAGGAATAGATATTAACTTTTAATATAAAGCAGTGCTTCAAGTGATCCTTTTCTCATTGTTATGCTTACCCTTCATTAGTTGTAATGGTACGATTACCGGCGTAAGGATATCTAAATTATTACAGAAGATGAACAAAATTTTTTATTTCTTTCATATTTTGGTGTATTGCAAAATAGACAAATAAACAATATATAAAGCTTACGCTTTTGGATCTAATCCGGACCAAGCATCCATAAATTGATCAAACGGAGGATAACCATATAATGCTAACCAATTATCAAACATGAACAATCCATTATATGTTGAATTAAAATCAATCGGCGTCGAACTATTAATTGCTAATGGGTATGCAGGTGATGTTTTGGTTTTTGTTATTGTTGTTTCGGGAGTTTTTGTCAAGTTGGAATTACGTGAATTGATTGCATTTTGTAAGTCTATTGTTGGATCGCCAATTAATAACCATACATATTCGTTTTCCATATATCCCATTTCAGCCGCTTGTAGCATAATAGAAGTTAAAGCGTCGCCGGTAGCTGCTACCAAAATGACACGTGCACCACCAGTGGTCACATTATATAATGAACTAGCAGCATCTTGTTCTGGATTTTCTTGAGAAAATGCTTGATAACGCGTGATTTGTATGTTACTATTGCTGGCTTGAATAATTGTATGTTGACAAACTATAAATAAAATTATAAATGATTTCAGGTTTTTTTTTAGTATATTTAATAGCTAGATATGTCATATGAAATGAAGTAAAAAAAGGAAAAAAGATAGTTTATTTTACATTGCTGTCCTACAGGATCATCTGTATAAATGACGCCAACTTTGGACCAACCTTGCTTAGCAGCAAATGCAAGCATAACATCAGCCATAATAACTTGTGTTGGAACTGTACGAAAAAAGTATTTATATTGGGTTTTATCCGAAAATGCAACTAAATAAATAATATGAAACGTTAAGCTTTTTCATAAATATAATTATATAAGCTTATATTCTAATAACTAAATAAAATTACATGCTTACCCGCACTGGCAGTAAAAGAGCATTGAGGAATTTCCAAAGTACTTGTCATCAATGCACTTAAACTTGTCCAAGAGCTTGAAACATCTCCAATAACACCAATAACACCTTGTTGTAATAATGTAACTGAAGCATAAACTGCATCCGTAACTGCGCTTTGATCAACGGATGCTTCCGGAAAAGAATCCTTTTCAATCAAAGTAACATAAGCGCCAGGAATTACACCGCGTGTATTAATGTCATTCATAGCCATGCGAATCGCAGACGATCCTCTATGTTAATAAGTTGGTTTGTGTAACCCACACAACATAAATGATCAGTTCATGCTGATAAAAATAGAAGAGAAAAAAGAATCTCCTCCTCTCCCCTCCCCCTCTTTTTTTCATATTTCTCTTAAAGAAGAAAAAAGAACCCTCTTTTTGTGTATCTATCTTGGCTTTGCAAAAAAAAAAAAATATTATATTTTACCCCCATACGATTTCTGCTGTAAACTCGTCATTTGTTTGACTAAACGGTAATAATAAGCCAATCTATAATATATAGATAATTAGAACCATGAGTTATGGTTATAAATATTAGTGATAACAAAACAAAAATATTTTTACTTTGAGTTCTGTGAGTCCAGTTGTATTCATTCGTGGACGAATGATCACAGTGTTATTGTCAACTTGAGTAATCTCATTGTATGGATCGTCATTTATATGTACACCAAAAACTCTTGTACCGTTTGTTGGTCCCGCGTTATTATTAATGACACTTTGTGACATGGAGTATCATAGAGTGGAGGAGTAGCGAGTATGGGTTTTATATGAAAATTAAAATAAATATATACAAAGATAATAATAATAAACTATGAATAAAAAAAAAAGAAAGGAAAGGGTATTTTATGATTGTGTTGGTATAATAGTTGATAATAATACGTATACGACGTTGGTATATAATTATTATTAACCAGTTCGCTCACGGAATAAGTAAAAAAAAAAAACTATTGAAAAAGAGAGGAGAGGAGGGAGGGAGAGCAAGGGAGAGAGAGAAAACAAATGAAATGTAAAAAAAGATATGCTATTGTTGTTATCGTTGTGTGCGTAGCAAATAGTCTAGTATTGATAATAATAATAAAAAAAAGTACTGTGCATGTGTACCAAAAATAAGTTTTTACATGCGTATAACATGATATGTACTAGATTATCATATACTTCGAATTTTTTTTTATTTTTACAAAGAATAAGAGAAAAGAGAGAATAAAGAAAAAACAGGGGTAAAAAAATATATAATAAAAAAGGAGTTGGGTAAATTGAAAGGGGATGAAAAATAAAAAGTAAGGAGGCGAATTACAAGTGCGTGTTTGCCGTTTATATAAATATATCAGTACATTATTTATAATTTTAACTGGGTTATCTTTTTTATTGACTAACATAAATACACAAGTATGAAAGAGGTGTAACAAAGTGAGAGAGACCCAAAGATCAGGATTTTTATTTATTTATTTACTATTTCATGACACATTAATTGGCAACATTTTTTGTCTCTCTTTTTTACATAATACTATTTGTCATATTTCATGTGCATTTATTATTACAAGGTGTAAGAATAGTAATATGTATGTACATCTGTTTATATTTTGTGCAGCTATAATCATTATTTTAGAAAGAATATATTATCAAACAAAGAAGGGTCCAACCAAGGATTACAAATACTGTCGTTGTTTTTTTTAGCGTATATTAGATAATAATTTTATATGTATGAATAGTATACGGTTGTCATGGGAACTCCTATACATAGGTCGTTGTCATAGTTTGCTACCTACGTACTAATCATTTTTTTTCTCAACGATAAGTGGTATATGGCTCATGAGGCTGTGTCACTCGATTACGTCCACTATTTCTTTTTTATTAATTTTTATCCTTCAACAATAAAAAAAAAAAACAGGGGCTGTAGAAATGAGAATGATAACCTTTACTTACTTGTGCAACGCACACCATGCATGATGAGTTTGTCTTGACAAATCAGCACTACATACTGGACAAATTTGATGAATCGACATTTCTTTTTGCTTTTGTTGTGTAAAGCTGGTTCAACAAGTGGTATGAAAAACAAAGAAATAGTGTATGAGAGAAAAAAAAGAAAAGAGTTAAGAAAAATATAAGGACTCAGTATTGAATTATTGTTTTTATATATTATAAACACTTGAAAAAATGGACGGGGTTGATATATAATAATAATAATAATAATAATAATAATAATAATAATAGAAAAGAAGTACTTTCGATGCTGATGACAATGATGATATACGACATTACATGTGACCGTGAAACGTTTTTTGACAACAATAACACATCACATACACAAATACGTAACGATCCAAGTCCGCCTTTTTTTTTTTTCTATTTGCTTTTTATATACAACCCCTGAACATTTATATAAAACTCATCATCGTACATATAATTCACACACTAAATAAGCTCTTCATAAAACATACACAATAACAATAATAAGATTAATAACAATGAATATATACATTACAAAAAAAGAAAAATTGAATATTTTCTTCAGACGTGAAAGGAATAAAGAGAAGGGTATAATAATACGTAGCTTTTTTTTTTATCTTTATAGAAGCAGGTGACTATACTAAATGTTATATATATATATGTTTGTGTGTGGCGATGAAGGAAAATAAAATATACGTAGTTCAATTTTATTATTTTTTATGAGACAAGATTATTGTCTAATCGGTCCATCCAGTCCTCCGGGATAGTCGGTACAATCCCATTACATTCTCTTGCAATTTTTTCTCGTTCCGCGCTCAGCTTTTGTTTAAATTCTTGACACATGGCATCCGACACACTCATAGCTTTATCTTGCTTGACTGTCGGCTGAGAATCACACGATAATGAAATTACTTTTTTACCCCATCCACTTGTTGTTGGTAAAGAAAATGGTAACATATATCTGCTATCACGTTTTTCTACTGTCCATTCGCGTATACCATCAGGATCTTTAAGCTCTTCTGCTTCTTCGTCTTCTTCTATTAGCCCTATTGATATAGATTGATCTTCGGTTTGTTCAACATGGGTATTTTGCGCATCATGTTCTTGCTGTTGCTGTTGTATTTGCATTTTGGCTTTATGATTACCAACGACACTTGCCATGAATAGACTTCCAAGACTTGATACACTTGTTGGTCGGGAAGCTGCACTACGACTGGATGAACTATCTCGTCGAGCATCACATGACAAACGACTTTGTTGCATTTGTTGGTGCTGTAGTTGCTGACGTACAGTATCGTCTGCTATCTGCATGACATATTGATTTATTTCATCGGGTAAACGAGTCTCTGACACTTCATATCGATAATTAAGTACACAGCGCTTGATCTGTAACGGATTTAATACATCAAATGTTTTTATTGTATTGACGAATAACATCAGTTCATTTAATTGTGAGACGCATTGCAACAATTGTAACAGCTGCACCAAAGGGTTAAAATAAGATGCCAAATGACTAGGGAGTTGACTCTCACGCATCCATTCTTCTAATGCAGTGACATTCATTCGAATTTGTAATGCCTTGGATCGACATAAATATTTCTTGTTACTGAGAATTCGATTGAACATTTCGCACGATAAAAAATGGAAAAATTGAGCAATGGCCTGTAATACAATAGCTGGATGAACTTCATATGATTGTAGTACATAAAGAATCGATGATAGTAAAGATGTAATGGATTGTGGCGATAATGTACGTGGTGATAGTATGGATGGAGAAGATGGTTCATTGTTGCTATTGTTATTGTTACTGCTATTGTTACTGCTATTGGCATTGTTATTATTAGAATTATTTTTTTTGCCTCGTGTGCTATTACGTCGATAAAAAAATGAAAATCGTCTTTGCCAACCATCTGCAAAATCCACTTGCTCAGTTAATCCTTGAATAGGTTCATGTTCCAACATGGCTGGTTCCAAAATCTTGTCTATTCGTTTTTCTGAATCCATGATTAACAAAGTATATGTCTCACAAATTAGTTCTGACAGTTCAAGTTGATGCTCCGCCGTCGCAACAACTAAACCTGAATCTTTTTTCAAATAATATAGTAATTGGGATAAATTGGCCATCCAAAACGCTAACGTATGAACATCACCGGAGTTTGCCTTTTATAAAGGTAATATATATAAAGAACAAAAATGGTTAAAGTTGTTGTTTGTTGTTTTTTTTTTTTTGAGTTTTTTGAGTTTTTTTCAACTAAATGTAGTAAAATAAAATCGAAAAAAAAAACCCGCCAACTTTTTTGTGTGTGTAAAATGTAAAACATTTGATTCATTGTGATTAATCTATTTACCTTGAGCACATGATTAATCTTGGCGACAGACGCATTTAAAAAAGTGTGGAGTAACTCCCGGCTTGAATAATAATGAGCAAATCGTGCGCTTAGAAAGATAATGTTGGCGGGTACCCAAATCTCTTGTCGTGTTTTCATCGGTAACGACAAATTACTGATAGCTGTATCAAGAATATGTTGAACATTTTCTTCGCTAAATACAAACATTTGATCAGGTAGACACTTATCCCAATCAAATTTGTGAATTGATTTCATACTGGCTTCGCAACTTGCTAAGTCATCATCTTCTTCTGCTTGCGTATTTATATCATCATTATTGTTTTGTTGTACCTCAAAATATGCTTGCTCACTCATTTGCATTAATTCACGATGACTACGTACAGTATCTTCATTGGATTGATAATAAAAATCAAGTGGATCTTCTTCCTCAGTTTTGCTGTTCTCGTCTTGTTGTTCTTGTTGTGGTATATTATTATGTAAGGATGCAGTTGGAGTCACGGGAGCGGACTGTGGAACACGAGGACGGAAACTCTTTTTCCTTCGTAAAGTAGCGGAGGATGCAAGTAAATCGGATGAAACACTGCCTTCTTCAAGATGTGACATAATATTAATCATTTGTTCATTTTCAGTGTCAATGAAATCAAGGGCTGTACGACCCCGCGCCGACTTTGCTGCCGATGATGCACCATGTTCAAGTAATAGTCCTACCACTTGACTATGATTATTCGTAGTTGCCCACATGAGAGCTGTCCAACCACCTAATTAGCATAATAAGAATAATATAGTTATTATGTCAGTTAAAAAAATCTTGCTTCTCTCCTCCCTTTTTTTTTCTGGATAGAAGGGACCGAATATATTATAAAATGATACGCAGCAAATTGTAGAAGAAAACCCTGTATAAAGTTTTTTTTTCCTCTTTTAAACTTTCACTCTCTCACTCTCACACACTCTTACATGCATTCTCCTTTGACAGCTTTTTTTTTTTTCTCAGCACCTGCGTCTTTTTTTTTGTTCTCTTTTTTTTACTCTCTCCCCTTATTTTTAGTCTTTTTATTTTATATATACATATGTATAGAAAAAAAAACCCCCTTAAAAAAAACTTACGTTTATCTTGAACATCTACCTTGGCACCAGCATTCAATAAAACTTGAACAACATTAGCTTTACCAAAACATGCAGCATATATTAAAGGTGTGGTACCATCTTTTTCATCATCCGTTGCGTCGATATCAAGAAATGGTGTTAATCGTTGATCAGTCAATATTTGATGTACTTTAGCTGCGTCACCATTGGATGCCGATCGACCTAGTGACTTGCTGACTCTTTTTCGCCATTGTCGTTGATGCATTTCATGTTCTGTCTCATTATTATGACTATTAGTATTGGTTTGTTTATTCATACTTTGTTCTTCTTCTTCTTCTTCTTCCCCATCATCGTCTAAATCCAATGGTAATAAGGTAGCTGTTAATAAAGTAACACCAGGAGTGATTGTAGTTGGTGTCGAAATAGATGTCAGAGATGATGCAGTAGAAAAACAAGAAGAAGTAGATGACCATGAACAAACGTTTTTTCGTGTTGTTTTACGTAACTTGTTATAATCATCATCATCGTCTTCATCACCATCATCATCTTCATCATCGTCTTCATTTTTTTTGTTTTCCTGCAGTGCTTGCTGTGTAACCATTGATTTGTTAAGTGGTAGCACACATAGTGAAGTGGGTCTTCGTGGTCGTCGGCGTTGATCATGTTCACCTGCTAATGTTGAACCACTGCATCTCCGCTTATTACTTAATGAACTTGTTGATTTTTGTAATTCTGGTAATGGCGATGGTGAAGTTGTTGTTGTTGTTGTTGTTGCGACCGACATTTAAAAATTATTAAATAATAATGGTATAGATAAGAGTCAAAGGTTAAAAAATAAAAACAAAGGAAGAAAGAAAATAGAAAGAAAATAAAATTTGTATATATTGTTTTTTTTTTCTTCTTCGTGTTGTTGGTGATGTGATAAATCGTTCGTTTTGTTCGTTTTATTCGTTTATTCGTTCGTTTCTTTTTTCGTTCGTATGTATGGGGGGTGTTAGGTGTATTCCTTTTATTTATTTTTTTGTTTATGTTGGCAAATAATCTAATATATAATAAAAAAGAAAATATTTGTAAGCGCGTGAACCCATAATGTTTGAAAGAAAAGGGAGAATTGAATTATCATTATTATCATAATTTTATTAACTTTACCCAAGAATAATGATCGATTATTATTATTATTATTATTATTATATGGTATTATTGTTAATCTTGAGTATAGATTTAAGTATAGATATAAATATAGATATATTAAGTATCTTTAAATACAAAGTGTGTAATATATAATATAGTATTAGCAATATAGGTATATATATATATATATATTAGTACGTAAAAAAAAATAATAAAGACAAAAGAGAAAAAAAAAAAGAATAAATTATAATATAATAATAGTATAATTAAGATAATTTTTTTTAAGGAGGAAATAAAATGAAAATGAGGGCCTTTATTTTTTCGTAAACTTTTTTTATTTTTATTTTTTGCCTACAACTGATATATAAAAGCCAACTGTTTAGGCAAATAAAAGGAAAGAAAGAAAAGAAAGTATCTTGATCGACTCTCGTTTGTATATGCTAAACACAATTACATCAAATTCAATTCGCTCACTCTTTCTCCTTAATTTTTTTTTAGGATGTGATTTTTGCATGTTTTTCATCCGTTCACTTAAAGGGGGAGGAGGGGGGGGGAGAGGCAAAAAAAAAAAAGGGAGAGAACAATTCAACTTACTATTAGCGGGGTCCTGTTTGCGACAACTTTTCCTATGGTTTAAATCTATTTTCTGGACTTCTTACTTTCATGACACACGTGTATTTGTTCCCGTTCTCTTTATTCTGTATATATATAATAACTCCTCATTCTGTCAGGCTTACAATGACGGAAAGGAGAGAAATAAACCATTTGCCAAAAAAAAAAAAAGAATTGTGGAATGTTTATTTTTTAGCTTAAAGATATCCAAAGGTGTAAACTCACGTTTTATTACTTTTTTTTTTTCGGGGGTCTGGAGAGGCGTATATAAAGAAAGGAAATTAGAAGTATATGTGTGTGGGGGGGGGGAGAGGAGGATAAATATTACATATACATCACAAAAAGAGAAGAGAGAAAGAAAAGAAAACATAAACAAGATATTTTCTTATTTGTTCATCCTTACGCGCAAACAGACATCACACTAACAATTTCAATTAGATCGTCTACTTCCTTTTTATATTTCAATTTTATCCTGAATCATTATACTTATTATGGGAATTAATGCATTTTATTCTCATTTCACTTTTTATATAAGATTATAATATTATTTAAAAATATAAATTATATAGATAAGTCCTGAGAATAGTATATACTAGTTAAACATAATTGGCCAAAAAAAAAAAACAAGAGAAAGTTTAGGCTGCCGGTTCAGATTTACATTGGGCATAACGTGAGATATTCCAGTTTTTTTTTTTTTTATGCATTTGATTATCGGCATATGTACATATAAGTTTATATGTGGGTATTTACATATATAATTCAGATGACTGAAAAAATTTGTATCAACATAAACATAAAAAAAAATAACAAAAGAGCACGGGTTATTTTTTATTACAATTTTAAAACGTGGGATGTGAAGAGCAAAAGAAAAAAGAAAACATTTTTGTGTTTTTTTTCATGGTGTTACCATCTTGTCAATCGCGGGATTTTTTGTTGCATAAAATTATTTTCTTTCCCTCCTACCCCTTACGTCCCAAAAACAATGATTATGTATCTTGTCAATCATATATACTTTATAATGTATAATTTAACCTTTTAATAAATATACATGTATCAAAATAATTTATAATTTTTCGAAATATATATATATATATATTTCTTTTTTTCATGCTGTTGATGTTCATTGATAAATGGCGCAATTCTATATACGTACCTAACAACCGATAGACATAAGAAGGTTGATAATACACGTACGTAACACGTGAACCTTAATACAATCCTGTAGTGTTAATCGTTGAGAGGAAGAAGAAAGTAAAAGACAATTAAATAAATAAAAAAAAATACCCTGTTTTTCTTCTCGCATTTTTTTTTTAAAGAAGATAATTCAAAAACCATAATATTATTTAGTGATTAAATTTAAGAGATATTACTTGTTACAAAACTAAAGGTTATGTAGTCTATAGTATCAAATGGCGAGGGGGGAGGTAGAGGAGTAGGAGTAGGGATGATGTGGCGGAAATAAAAATAAAAATAAAAAAGCTATTACATGTACTAAAGATGAATTTTTTTTAAAACCTTTTGAGTTTGACTTTTACGATGGCTATCGTTGTTAGGGGGATGACTTTTGGTTGCCATCGCTACTATTTGCATGAGCAGGTCGAAGAACGATAATTCTTGGTTTTTCTACAATGTCTTTATGAAACAACGGAGCAGTACATATACATTTCTTGGATTCTTTGCTACATGTACCAAACAGATACGCTTCTTTGAAAAGACAATGAAATCCACATGTAATATCTGCAGAACATTTTTTTTCAGTTGGATATTTGAGCGTTTTTGGTGGTTTACTCTTTTCATTGTCACTACGTGTGACAAGTACAGGGGCGGATTGAACAAAATGATCAATGGAAAAAATGATTGTAAAGATGATAAAAAGGAAGGTAGCGGATTGCATAATGAATGGAATGAGATTTTTCTTTTCAAAGATGTAGAATAATATGCATGGTGACAACAATCTTCACTATTTATATGAATTTTTTTTTTTAGGAGTTGAACCGAAGATGAAGGTTGCTATTATTAAAAAGAAACGATTCTTTTTTGCAAATCAAAGGAGATTTCACGAGTTCATCATATAATTAAAGATAATTATCCTCAGCGTATTATTCCAAAAATGATAACTTCTCTACATAGCCACCCCCTTTTTCATCTCCCCTTAATATTTGCCATCATCATGTAATCAATAAGAAATATATAATCTTTTCTTTCGAGTATCTCCAATACCATTATTTCTCAGTTCATCGTAACCATATATACATAATCCAAAAATAACCTATCCACTTCCCATTATGCTCTCTATGTAAATCATTTGACATAATTATTCCCGTTAACACACACTCCTTTTTTTTCACTCTTTTTCCAATTGTTAACGCGTTGATACAGATAGAAAAAAAAATATATTGGTTGAGTTTTTTTTTTGTTGGTTGGGTTATTGTTTTTATTCGTGAATTGTTGAAAAACGGTAAAAAACACGATAATTTGTTTAGTCGAAAAGACCGAAGCCCATATCATCATCCGATTCCTCGGCTTCCTCTTCCTTGGCTTCTTCAGCGGGAGCATCACCACCAGCAGCACCAGCGGAAGCACCACCAGCAGGAGCAGCGGAAGCACCGGGTTGGGAAAGACCTTCCAACAATTCCTTAAGGTCTTGACCTTCCAAAGCCTTAGCAAAGATGTTGAACCAGACGGGTTCAACGGTGACACCAGCAGCCTTGACCAAAGCTTGAAGCTTGTCAGCCTACAAAAATATTTTAAATATATATATATATAAAAATAAATAAATAAATCAAATTGTTTTATTCTTTTAGAATTCCAAACTATATGTTGCTCAATGTGTGTTGAATTTTGTAATTATCTGAATTTCGTTTTTTTTTTTTTTTTTTGGAAAAATTGTGATATCATGAATAAATAAAAATGGATGGACGTACGGTGATTTCAACAGCACCGTCTTGGAGGATGAGGGCAGCGTAGACAACAGCGAGTTCAGCGGTCGACATGATGGATGGATGGATGGATTGGCTTAAAAGATATGGCCGTTGAAAGAGAAGGTCTTTATGATGGACAGGGCGTAAGCGCGGTTATGTGAGATTTCTAGTCCCGAAGCTGCACCGAGTTTGGGTGGTTTTTTTTTTTTTTTTTTGGTCTGCACGAAGATTTTCTGGTATATAAGGGAGAAATTGAAAGTTTTGTAAAGCATAGCATTTAATTTATTTTACTAGCCACTTTTTTCTTTTACCTATGGTTCATGTTTAAATAATGACAAAAAGAAGAAATTAGACTATCAACTGAACAAGTGACTTTGTAAAGAAAATCATTATTTTACAACGATTGCAACTAAAAACCACTATTGGGTTTCAAATAACTCCATGTGTTGACACTATATAATCTTTTTTAATAATTGAACTCATTGGTAGAACTTTCTTAATTGCTAAAATCCAAGTAAATTATCGTTGCCATGGGAATAATTATACGTATTTATACAAATTAATGATAATTTTGGGAACCAAAAATATATTGATGATTCATCTTTTATGTTCAGAACGACTATTTATAACGAAAAAAGATGCCTTCATTGCTCCTGGTTCACGTCAACAATCCTTATAATTGATCAATATATTCAATTCAACTGATATATTTACTAGCATAAAATCCTTGTTTTGATAATGAGTAAGAAGTATGTTCAATCGATATCTTTTTAAGACCACTAAAGCAAAGGAGTTTTTTTATAATTTAATTGTTCTTAATGAACATTTTTTTTTGTTACTATGAGTTCATATTGAATTTACTGGAGGTTTTACTCCTTATCTTTTTTACTTGGACTGAATATTTTGTAAGTGGTGATATAGCTAATTTGTCTGAATGGTATGCTCGAATTACACGCAAAACTACGTATTATCGGAAAATATCGAATCGAGCTAAATCATGGCAAAAAATAAAAAGTGCCAAAAAAAAAAGTAGCTTGGGATATTTTCATTTCAGTAGACTTCAAGCGAATTTTGTCACATCATCTATAACATTCAATATGAAGCTGATAATTGTAGAAATTGACTAATAGTGTAATGAACAATAATAGGAGTACCATTACTGCAACAACAGATTCAGGATTTTTATTGTTTATTACTGGATGGGATAATACGATGGAACCAACCCAAATTTTTTTTAAGACAGTTAATAAATGATTTTTCTCGGTAACCGTAAAAAAAAACTATAATTATCTAGAATGTAGATAACATCTATATTGACTGTAAAGTACTATTATTGATGGTAATGTGATGAAGTAATATCATAACCCAACACAGCGTCGATGGGGGAAACTTGACTTTTTGTGTGATTCCGCATGATTATAATACTCTTTTTTACAAGACTAGTCACCGATAAAAAAAAATTCTACTATTTTTTTTTAATAAAAATAAAAATAAAACCTAAATGTTTTAGATATATACTGAAGACAGTGGTGAAGAGCAAGTAGTATTATTTATGTTGGCAGTAAGTAGGGGTTGAGAAGAGAAGATAAAAAGCTTATTGTGGGATCAAATCCTGTTTCAATTAATAATGATTCATTTTTATAAAAAAAAAAACAGAAAATTATATCCGAAAGATAATTTAAATGGATGAGTCAAAAAAAAAATTGTTGTCCTACTGAGAAGAGAAAAAAAAAAGGCTTTTAAGTAAAATAATAGATAGATCAAGATAAAAAAAAAATTATACGTATCAAAGATGTAATTGTCTTATCCCCCCCCACTTAATATTAAATACAATATTGACATCTGATTAAACTAATCTGATACTTATTTTTTTTTTAATTTCCTTTCAGGAACAATTATTATTGGAATTGACATGATATATGATAAAAAAAAATGGGGGGAGGGGGAGGGGTGGAATGTTATTATACAAATTTAGAGCGGGAATGGGGGTTTTCAAAGGGTGGGGTGGGGAGATGAATCAGATAAAAAAAAAAGTTTATAAGGTGAAATTATGAAATGCAAAAAAAAAAAAGAAGTAAAAAGAATTAAATAGAAAGATATACAAAGTACTTATTGGGGGGGGGGAGGTGTTTATATGATTGATACGTAGTATGTGGTATATTGATAAATGTATTGTTATTGTTTTAGATATAAAAGATGCTTGGAGTCGTACGATGTTTTGTTGTCATTGTTGTTTTATTTTTATTATTAATATAATTTAAATTATAAATTTCTTCTTTATCCATTCCTTGATAACTATTGGATGGTGAAGGAGGTGGAGATAAAAGAGATAATGTTGATGATGATGATGTTGTTGATGGAGATGATGATGGAGTAGAAATAGTAGATGATATTGTTGTAAAAGAGGAATCATCCCAATCACTATTTGCTGTTGTTGAAGAAGAAATTACTGCGGATGATGCTGCGGATGAAGCTGCGGATGTTACTTTTCTTGTTGAAGAAGAAGAAGAAGAAGAAGGTCGTGGAAAGTTTTGTAATTCTCTATAATCATAACCAAGTAAAGGATGATGTTCTAAACAATCAGAACGTAAACATTCATCAGAACAATAAAGAGAGTCCTAATAATTTAAAAAAAAAGTTAATTACAATGATATTATTTGAACTAAGTAAAAAGAAAAAAAAATGACATACCGAATAACCTTCAATGGCATTATCACAATAAGTACACCAATTAAGATCGCTCATATTTTATTATGTAGAAAAGAGAAAGAGTATATATAAATGTATGTATATAAGTGTATGTATGTATGTATGTATGTGTGTGTATATATATATATAGCTATATATATATATATATGAAGAAGAAAGACAATTGTTATGCAAAGAAAAAGAAAGAAGTCAAGAGGTGATAAAAGAAACTATTTTTATTTTATACATTTTTTTTATGGGGGGAGAGGGTTATCTCCGCTTTGAGTTACTCGAGTTCAGTTGCTGAAGGTTCTTGAGATATATCATTATTTGCATATATATCCTTAGTCTATTATATATAATAATAATAATTAGTTATTAAAAATAAATATATGAAATATAATAAATATATATATTACCATTTCCCATAATTGAATAATATTATCTTCACCAGCACTTGCAATAACCCATTGTTCCATTGGATCCCAACTGAAATCAGATATACGATTTGTGTGACCACTATGCATAAACTAAAATAAAAAAAGTAAAAATCAGATATCTTATTATGACACATTATTAATCAATGATAATCAAAATAAATCAACATACTAATAATTCGGGTGGACCATCTTCCATATCTTCTGCTGTTTGTTCTTCACCAATATGTCTTAAATCCCAAATATTAATACGTCTATCCAATCCAGCGGATGCTAAAACTGCAGGTTCTTTTGGATTCCAAACAACTTGCGTAACCTCTCCTTCATGTAATTCAAATGAATGCAATTTTGTATCAAGTTTGCGAATATCAAATAAACCAATCGTCTTTTTGTAAAAAAAAAAAAAAAAAAATTAGCAGTGAATATAAATTTTAATAATAATAATAATAATATTTTTTTTTACCTTGTCAGCTGAACCTGTGGCAATCATCCAATCTTGTCTCCAATTAAAAGCAACACTATTTATTTCTGCTTTATGTGCTTGAATATTTTGCATTGGTTTAGTAGGTTGACGTGTATCCCAGCTATTAATAAATGATTATTATTTTAGTTATTACTTTTTTAAAAAGGGGAAAAATAACAACATTGATAAGAATAATTACATCATTAATTTTTTATCATCTGCTACGGAAGCAAATATAAATGGATCTTTTGCATTCCAACTGATATCCTAAATAATAATAACAAAATTATATATTCGTCATTTTTTATTCTCTTCTCTCCCCCTCCCCCAAATTCGTAATTTTCATGATAAATTATTACATTACCTCAACACAATCAGTATGTGCTTCATATTTCGCAATTGGATCCACTTGACCTTCTTGACCAATATCCCAATGACAAATTATTTTATCAAATCCAGCACTAAGTAAATGATTTGACGTTGATTTATGTATACTCCATTCTAATCCATATCCTTCAGTTGTATGACCTTTTAATCGTAGTAATGGATCACATTCTGTTTCATGATGATTTTTTCGTCTATCAAAGATTAATACATCTCCATGTCTAGTTTTCGTTGCAATTTTATTTGGATCCGATGGTTGATATCGTGCACGATTGACTTCTCCTTCATGACCCATTTTTTTCAAGGTTTGCCATTTGGGTTTTCTCGCTATATATATATATATAAATTATTTATTTGTTCCTCTTTGGTCTTTTTTTACCCCCCAACACCTCAACTCTTCAACCCGATTCAACATATAATATATATATATATATTTTACCTTTACCAGCTTCACCTAATGGTAAATCAACTTGAAGAATCTGAACTTGATTAGGTTCTTCGTCATTAGTATGTGTACCGATCAATAATTCTTGTCTTAAATACTCGTCTGATCTAATAATAATAATAATAATAATAATAATAATAATAATGAAAAAAGCAACTTTTAAATATATCTTTCTTTTTCATTGCTTATAAAACAACCAAAAAAAAAAAAAACGAATAATATATATATACTTTTCAATAACAGGTAACCATTGACAAGTTAATGTAGGCCAAGCAATTGTATGTTCAATCATCATTTCATAAAGTTGAGGCACTGATTCTTTCCAAGTTTGGTGCTCTTGAGTAATTTTAGTGGTTTCATCCACATCGTTCACTTTTTGAAAAAGGTAGAAAATAACAATAATTAATTACTTTTTTTTTTTTTTTTTTTAAAAAAAAAAGGTAAAAAGTTTCTTTACTTGGTTCAGTCATGGTAAATAATAACGCGTTTTTATAAAGTGGTTTTAGTTCCGTTCAAAAGAAATAAAGAAAACTGCAAACGCGTCTTTTTTTTTTTTTTAGACCAGCCCTTTTTATTTATTTTCAGCACGCGACATTGAATAAACCAAAAAAAAAAAAAGTTTCAGTGGATATTTTGCAAAATAATACTTTTTTTTTCTCTTCTTTTTATTCAAATTATCAAATAGAAAAATTAAGGGAAGGGGGAGGAAAAAAGGGGAAAAAAAATCATTTATATATGTACAAAGGAAAAGAAAAAAGACATTTCATCAATATGATTTTATATGATGTAAACATGTTTATGTAAGTGGGGTTGTGTTTATATTTCATATGTGTGTATGTTTTACGTGAAAATAGGAAGAAGGGATATGAAAGGGGAATCTTTTACAAACGAGCAAGAGCAAGCTTTTCTTTGAAAAGCTTTTCAGCATCTTGCCAAACACGAGCTTCGGAACGGTTAGCCAATTCACGCATAGTAGGCAATAAATCATGAGAGAACATATCAGAACTTTCACGAGGAAGTAAAGTAGGTAAATGATCAATAGAGATAACATCCAAAGGTTTAGAGTTTGTATTTTCAACAGGAACAGTAGGCTTGTCAAAAGTGGTATTGATAGAATAAACAGGCAATGGGTTATTAGGGTTAGTGGTGTCACATGAAACATCACAAATAACAGATAATTGACGATCACCATTCATCATTTCACGCGTAACAAAAGGAGGAATCTTGGCAGTCAAATAGATACAGTTAACAAAGATATCTAAAATTAAAATAATATATTAAACGTTAATATTCACCTTTTCTCTCTCTCTCTCTCTCTCTCTCTTTTTTTTTTTTTAATAATCTTACCAGCATCCAAGATTTGAGGGAAAGGTCCACCACTCTTGGTTTCATTAATATCCCACTTGATAATGTTTTCTTCAGGGATACCAGCCTTACGAGCGAAATCAACAGCACCACCACCGCAACGACCTAAAGCACCCATGACCATAACCTTAGGGTATTGACCACCATTAGCAGCACCTGTAAATATAAAAATATAAAAAGTATCATTCGATTAGTTTATTTTGTGTGAAACAAATTATTTCCCACGAATGCGACACACACACACACAAGTCTCTCTCTTTTTCTGTCATATATATATATATATATATATAACGAAAAGAAAAATTCACAAAAGAAAAACAAAAAAGTACGTACTAGCTTCAGCCAAACGACTCTTAGTATAATCAATAAGAGCATCTTCATTAGGATAAGGCTTCAAAGCACCATAAGTTTCAGAACCCTTAGTCTTTTGATGACACCAAACATCAATAGCAACAGCGGAACCAGCAAAACCGGCCATATAACCAAATGCAGCAACACGGCGACCTTAAAAAAAAAATATAAATAAAATATGTCAACTTCTCCCACGCGCTATCCGGCTTATCTTTAAAAAAAAAAAAACAACGCGTACGTAACACATCATTTCCTCCTTCCCCCGGGCGAGGTCCCCGTTAAAAGATATATATATATATATATATATATATACACTTACCATTAGCATCATTTAAAAATTCCAAATCCAAAATAGTACCATTACCAGCATCAAATCGATGTAAAATTTCCTTCCAACCACCTTGGTTCTTAAAACAATGAGCAAAGAAAATATGAGTATGATGAAGAGGTGAGTCATCATTTTCGGGTAATTCCTTTAAACCAACAATATAAGCATCAGCAGGAGCATCGGTTTTCCAACTCAAAGTATCAACAAGAGGACAGCCAACCCTAGAAAAAAAAATAATTCATCATTTTGTTGTTCATTTAGAAATAAGGTTCTCTCATATAGTTTATATACAAACTACTACCACTCTTCTTTATTTTTATTTTTCAAATTTAAATTAAAAAAAAAAAAACATACTTGGCATATTCTTCATCATCGAAAATACGTTGTTCGGAACGTTCAACAGTAATCTTATAACCAGCATCCAATAATTCCTTAGCAGTAGAAGGAGTTAAAGCAGCACGGTGTTCCATGGGCTTGGTTTCAGCACGGAGCCAGAGATGAGGAGCAGACATAATGATTTTTAAATATATAAAAGAAGTTGTGTTATAAAATAAAAAGAGTGAAAAAGAAAAGAAAAGTAAAATGCTTTTTTTTAGCTTTATATAAAAAATGTCAAAACGTCAAAAAAAAAAAAAAAAAAGATCAAGATGGTAATCTGAAACTCCGAATGTAATTTTGCTTTATGACCGGGCTTATATATAGAGTAACGGAAATCTCCGTGATTTACTAAATCAGGGTATAAATGTGGAGATGATTTTTATCTCTTTTAAAATAATGATGGGATGTGACTGGAAATTCCAAAGAAAAAAAATAATTAGATCGTTTACGCTTGAATGAAATTGGGCAAAGCTATTTTATCAATAAAGATAACGATTCTCATTGAAAATGATGGACAGACATTACAAGTAATAAATAAGTTATTGTTATTTATTCATTTTTATTTTTTAACTTTCTATTCTTTTTGTTGTTGTCACTGTGGTTACTAATTATTGTATTGTTGCTATAGTAATTTATTGTGAAAAGGATGGATAAAATGGACCAAAAAAAAAAAAAAAAGGAACTAGAACGATAATATATAGTCTGAAAAGTACTTTTCATCTTATATTGTCAGTGAAGAACTTGCATAAATTTTGCAAGTCTTTTTGTATTTGGATTGGTTTTTTTTTTTTTTCATTTGCCATTTTGTTTCTTTTTTTTCCACTCCCCAAAAAAAACAAAAAATTTAGTTTCCCGATGATAATTTTACCAAATGCATGAATGGGGGGATTTGAAATAATCTAGATGTTAGATTATCAAAGAATCATTTTATTTATAAAAATGTGTACTGTATATTTCCCATTTTTTTTTTTGATGAATTTCTTATAAACAGAGTACACCTGATAAATAATATAGCTAATTCCTATTTGAATAGGGTTGTTACTGTCATTGTTTGATTTCACATTTTTTTCACAAGGAGGGGGGGGGAGGGTTTCTTGCTATATAAAATTACGCACAAACATATCAAAAAGAATTACTGCAACTAAGAAATCTTGACATTGAAGTAATTTATTTATATTACTTCTAATGGATGCGGTGGCAAATAATTTAGTAACTGGGTAAATCATAAATTAGTATATTCTATTTCTTTTATTTTAACTTGGTTGTCTTTTTTTTTTTTATTATTATCCAGCACTCGACAGCTATAAGTATCATTTGAAAAAAAAAAATGTTGATATCATATATAAGAGTTGCTAGTAACAACACCATTAAATGTTTTAAGTGACTATTTAAAATTACACTACTACAAAATGATTAAACCACAAGATTTACTGTGATTTTATACCATATGTAAATTTGTTACAGTGATTTTACTTTGTAGGATTTTGTTAAAAGTTCCTATATAAACAATCTTGTGCAACGTTTATAAAAATTTGAACTGTTATTATTGAAAACCTACGTGCTGTGTTGAACTGCTATATACTACTCTTCTGCTTATTTTGCATATAATAGTTTTTTTTTCACAGTATGTAATGTATTTAGAACATTGAGTAGAAATTGGTATAGCTACATTATAGACAGTAAAAATAATCAAAACACATAATAATAATGCATGAAATCACTTTTCTTTTTTTGACCGAGTTATTCTACAAGTTAAAAAAAAAAGTCATTGCTTTGTGAGTAAAGAAATCCATAGTCGTATTTTTAAGAAGGGTTATCACTGCTTTATATTATGCAAAAAAAGGCACGTGTTGGTAAAGTTAATATTGATCCAAATTATTACAAAATGATAGTCTTGCCTATAAAAGTTTTAGTACTACTATTTACTGACTCTTCCAAATATATTTTTCTGAATAAACTTTTTTTCAAGAGTATACATTAAAGAAAATGAACTATTACAAACCACTCATCTACATTAAAACTTTAATTTTACCTTTTAACATCTAAAAAAAAAAAAAACGAAATAATAAAAACCATCCTATGAACGCTAAAAAAAAAAAAAAGGGAACTGTTGTTTTTTTCTGAACCATGTATATATCATTCATTACATGGGACTTTTTTTTTTTTTTTTTGTTAGGATAAAAAAAAATCAAGGTAGATTGAGTAATTTTTCTCAGAATTATATAATAACAACACAACTGCATTAGCAGTTATTTTTTAACTGATGATGTATTCATTTAATGCAGTGTACACTAGAAAGAAAAAAAATTCTATATACCAATTATGTACTGATCTAACATGCCAAGATAAACAAAAAACAAAATTAGTATAGAGTTGATCATATTAATTATTACGAGTCATATAAAAGAGAGATGTTGTCTCTTCTTCTCGTTATATGCAAGGCGACTACATTGCATAATAGTAATAAATTATATATACAAATAGATAAGTGGCTCTTATTAAAAACATTCTATATATTTATATATAAATGCTCTCGGTAACAATCACGCAAATGGATAAAAGAAGGAGAGAGAAAGGGAAAGGGAGAGGGCTAGAACATTATTCTATTAAGTAAATGGGATGATTGAAGACGATGTTTCTCTTGTTTACACAATTGTGTAAAACATATGTACTCATATGCATTTTTCTCGTTTCTTTCATGCATAAAGTATACAGGATTATGTGTAATTATTATAATCAATGGGAAATAAAAAGAAAAAAAAGCGACATAGTATTACCACATGAGTTTTTTTTTTCTTTATAGAAAGAATAAAAAAGAAACTTGTTTTTATTTAATTTACTGTTTTCATCATCATCATTATTACCATCAATTTTTTTTTAAGGAATGAGGTAAGTAAAATAGCCTTATTATATAAATTAAAATAAACAAATAAAAAAGCATTAAGCAACTATAATTTAATTGGGTAATGCATGTCATTTCAATTATGTATAATATCACCGAGAGTAAATGCAATTATCAGAAGTTAGGATCTTCTCTATTTTGTTATTTTACGTACACAACATTTTATTTTTCTTATTAACAAAATGGGGTAAGCATGTGTATATATACATGTCTAATAAGAGTAATCATACATATAGTATGAACTTGACTAAACTCACGTAAAAAAAAAAGGTTTAAAATGTAATAACTTATTACTGATATGACAATTTTTCTAATAGTAGATAAAAGGTAGTACAATCTTTTCTACTTTAACTCGATTTTCTTTTTTAATTTCTTGTATAGTTTTATTTGTAACGTTACGATTTGTACACCCATATCACAAAAATCACTTTTTTTTTAACTTTTGGTAACAAAGAAGCCACATACAAGTTTTCCACTAATGGATTGGCGCACCTAGCTTTTCAATTTGGCGTGACACGAATTTCTCATTTGGCCTATGGGGAGAGATTTTAACTTTTGGGCGTGTGATTAAAAATTCGATTTGGCTGAAGATATTTTTTTTACTTAGCCATTTGATTTTTTTCACTTTGGCACGAGCAAGAATTTCAATTTTGGGCATTGCATAAATTATACTTTGAACACAACAATCGGGGGGTTTTTTTTTGATTTGGCTTACATCTACTAAACACTATATCTACTTCCCGCGAGGATACACTTTTTTCATTTAACTCATGTTGTCCAGCTTCAACAACCAGTTGTTGGACCAAAAGCTGATTTAACTAGTCGAAATAAAGAGGTATAGCAATAATCAAGGATAGAACAAAAAAAGTATTTTTTTTTTTTTTTGCACATTAAATATCGACAGGCCACCATTGAAAAAAATAAGATATTTTTTACTGGTGCATTATACACATGTATTTTGAAAAAAAGAGTTTAAACTCTTTTGTGGCAAATCACATAAAAAATCCAATTTTCACCTGAAAAAAACACAGCACCTCAATCGTTGCTTGTATATTTGTGATTTTTTTATGTGTTTTTTTATAAGTTTTTTTTTTTTATGTGATCTGGTATTTTGTCAGTTTTTTTGTATAGATTAATCACTATATGTTTCTCTATAAAAAAAATCACTTAATCACTATATGCATTTGCATAAAAAACCACTTCATTATTTTTTCTGTATAAATTTTCGCTATGCGTTTTGCATAGAAGATATCACAAATACCATTATTTATAAACCCATTTATAACTACTCAATAATAACTTAGTCTTTTTTTTTATATGTTTCGATTTATATGATGTGATAGACATATATTATACATATGTACCTCTTCATATCTGGAATAAATGAGAAAAAAAAAACATGTATAAAAAAAAACAGACTGTTTTTCCTTATATTGACTGTTTATACTTCTCACATCAATCGGCATGAATCTTCAATTTCACCTAAAAAAAATCGCACCCGTTGTTGGTTCAGCAAGTTTGACCTCCCCATAACCTATTGTACGACCCCAGAGTAATTGATCAATCTCACAAATCAATGCATCTGGACGGACTTGTATAAACTCGCTTGTGCTGCCTTCATCAGGAATGACATTTGACCTATTTTTTTTTTATTAAGCAGAAGGTTTCAATCACCAACATTAGTAAGCTACTAGTACTCCCAAACTAACAATATCCATTAACAAAAAAAAAAAAAACGTTAACACTTACCACCTAAGAATAACGTTCTTTTCAGGATCTGAAAAAAAAAAACTGAAGAGAGGATGGGATCGAAGAAAGAGCTCCACAGCTCAGTTTCCCCACATACAACACGATCCAACATAGTACGCATTGGCAGTTTCTGCTTGATATTAGCACGTCTATTCTTGTATTATCATAGGTATAATATTGAAATGAAAATCATAAACACACTTACAGAGCAGATAAACCAAATAAAATTGATTGTTCAGCTTCAGTTTTTCCTTCACCAATATTTACGAGACCACGCATACATTCATTCTTGGCACCTTTTACTGCGTTCAAATGCTTTGCTGTCTTTTTTTTATGTGCCTAGAGAAGAACACTAATTATCAGCTACTGAAAATATTATTAAAAAAATCAACCACCTAGAAATAATTCAATGATACTTACGCATAATAACGAGCTTACAGCAGAAACAGTGGTTGTATTAAACATTTTGGTATTGTCATATAATTGACTTGTGAAATGTTTGTACAATCCAGCTGATACATTATTATCCGTGAAATGTTCTCGAATAAGATCTGAATGCTGAAATTCTTTTAATAATCAAATATCTTGCATAGCTCTAATAAATAAATAAAGCGTTCATGATTATGAGTATATATAATACAAACTTATTTTTACTTGGTTGACAGTGTTGCCTATCAATACATACAATACTTCATGGATATCACTTTCCAAACAAACACCTTCATTGTTACTTGCTTTTTCACCCGTTTTTCTTCGGTAACAGTACAAAAAGGGTTTCAAAAGTAAGATTATGTGCTTTCTTGCTTGGCGACTCCTACAAATAGATACACAAGAATAATCGTCAGATTCATTTTTTAAACGTACCCATATTACACCCCTTGTTTTTTTTTTTTTACAGACAATAAAAAAAAAATACCTCTTGTTCCTCGACACCACCTTTTTTTCTCTTTCTATTCTGCAATTTAAAAATAAGAGATCATGTCAAATGAAACTTGTCTCTTTTTCGCCAACTTCACACAGATGATTTTTTTTCTTTCTCCTCATTTGTGTACGGACGTACGTACGTACTTCTTTTCAACTTTGTCATGTACTTGTTCATCACCATTGAATATGTAATTATATTGTGTATTTTAATTGGTACGGAAACAAAGTAGCCAACTGAAGAAAAAAAAAAAGGGAAGAGCTGAGATGACGTTAAAAGAAGGCTGCATTACTGATTTTGCAATAAAAATAAACCCAGTAAATATTTGGGAAAGCTCACCGGATAACCGGTTTAATGAATCACCAGTATTTTACTAAGTATATAAAAAATATTTGAGAGATACTACCGGTTTAGCGAAATACCGGTTTAACGAGTACCGGTTTAGCGAATACTCACTGTAATTTTTTTTTTCATGCTACTTATTATCAGGAAAGGTATAAAATGTCAGGGTTTGGGGAGCTGTATGCTTTTGACTGATTTTTCTTCATTATTTTTTTTTTCTTGATGGGTAGGATGAAGATCATAGAGGCCACTACTTCCTTTACGATCAATTAATTCATCTTGTTCACCTGCTGAATAAATATCGTACATAATAATAAACATTTTCCTTCTATCAATTACGTAAAAAGAGAAGGGTTTTTTTTTTTTATATTTTATGTACAATTTTACACAACGACAGAAACACGTCTCTTTTTTTAAAAATACATGTGTATAATGCACTAGTAAAAATATCTTATTTTTTTCAATGGTGGCCTGTCGATATTTAATGTGCAAAAAAAAAAAAAATACTTTTTTTGTTTTATCCTTGATTATTGCTATACCTCTTTATTTCGACTAGTTAAATCAGCTTTTGGTCCAACAACTGGTTGTTGAAGCTGGACAACATGAGTTAAATGAAAAAAGTGTATCCTCGCGGGAAGTAGATATAGTGTTTAGTAGATGTAAGCCAAATAAAAAAAAAAACCCCCGATTGTTGTGTTCAAAGTATAATTCATGCAATGCCCAAAATTGAAATTCTTGCTCGTGCCAAAGTGAAAATATGGCTTGCGCCCCAAGATGAAAATGGCCAAGTAAAAAAAATATCTTCAGCCAAATCGAATTTTTCATCACACGCCCAAAAGTTAAAATCTCTCCCCATAGACCAAATGGGAAATTCGTGTCACACCAAAAGTTGAAAAGCTAGGTGTGCCAATCCATTAGTATTATTATTATTTTTTTAGAAGAACACAACGCGCATTCAATATAAGGTTTTCCCCCCGCTATATTGTGATCAATTTAATATTTTAAACGTAATGTAAAATAGAGAGGTTATAACAAAATGGACTAGTGAATCAAAAAAAAAAAAATATATGATATTTATTTAACAATTTTTTTGCATTATTTTAGTGGTTCAACTATTTTTTTATATATCATCTGGTTTTTATTAATTGATAAAAAAAAAAATGCTTTTTTTCTTGTTTTTCTGTATAATAAATATTGAAAGCAGAAATTGACTAAAGAAGGCAAAGAAAAAATGATCGACTTTCTTTTTTAAAGGGGCTGATTAAAGGGTGTAACAATTATTTAGTATGTAAAACATCACAACTCTGTATATTACATCTTTTAAGATAATACTTTACTCATCCATACAATCTCTTAATTTGTAATATAAAGACTTTCAAACTTATAAGGGTTTATGATAATTCAGGCTTTTTTTTTTTTTAGTTTTATTTCTCTCTCTCTCTCTCTAATAAATCAATCTAATTCACTTTAAAGAAAACCAAAAAAGCAAAAAGATTCAGAACTTTTATTTTCGTTCTCAGCAGATCTTTCAATCACACAAAAAGAAGAACATGTGTTTAAACACCACAGCAGGTAAAAAAAAAAAAAAAAAAAAAGGTAAAAGTCTCGGTAAATTTTTATAGAATATTTAGTTTGTTTAAATATATTATATATGCAAACTAAGTAATAGTTTATTTTTATTTGATAATTGGGGGAGGGGGGAGGGAAGAGAGGATACATAATATATCAAGTCAATTTTTTGTTGTTGAGAAGAGAATAAATAGAAAACAGAAGAGGATATTTTTTGTACGATGGCGTTTTTATGTTTGTTACGCGTCAAATCTTAATATGTGGCAAAAAAAAAAAACACTTTACGATACGTTAAAAAATCAAAGAAGAAAGGTTAAAAAATTCGGTTGCAAGTCATTATAAAATAATAAAATGAAATCATTTTCTTACGTACGTACGTATTCATTTGAAACTCTTCTGCATAATCCAATGTAAAGTAGATCGCAGTAGTAGTTTTAATAATCCATTAATAAATCATTTCATATGTATTATTATTTTTTATCATTGGTTTTTTATTTATATAATTCCCCTTTGTCCCCCTTTCCCCTCCCCCTCCCCCCCCCGGAATAATTGGTTAATGCATACATTCTTAAAAGTAAGGGAATAAATGTAAGGATGTTTCTATACAGTTATTTAACTCTTTTGATATGCGTGATGAAAGAAACAAAAAAAAAAACAAAAAAAGGTCTCTTGGAGAATTAGGATTATGTAGCGATATTTTATAATTTTGAATAGAGCGACATGAGTTGCATACTGCATGCCTCTCATTCATTTTATTTTTGTTCGATCGTTTCCTCTTTCTTTCTTCAAGTACAGTAGTAGTAAAAAAAAATCAGATAATTTATATATATAAAGTTATGTATCTAATTAAGATGATTTATTATATAATTTAAATTAGAAGGATTTGAAGACGAAACATTTAATTTATGTTTTTCCATTATGCCCTAATTAGAAAGCAAGTAAAAAAAAAAAAAAAAAAAAAAAGCGGTTTTATTTTTTTTTGGATTTATTCTGTACAACTAGTTTAAACCAACTGCGGTTATAACAGGATATGGAAAAGAAGGGGCGATAGAATGAAATAACACACAAAATGGCTGCTCCGATGAATGTGTAATGATAATAAATGCTTCCTTTGGGGGGGGGAGAGTATGTAACAACTAAAAAAAAAAAAAACTTGTTCTCTGGGCTTTATTTTCAAAGAGCCAAAACTGAAATAATTTTTTTCTTCTTTTTCTTCTCTTTTTTTTTTTTAGTTTTTATTTTCATAACTACATTTAGATATTCAATAAGTTTATATATATTTTTATTATTTTTATTATTATATAATTATATCCATTTATTAGCATGACAATATCAACACTTCATCATCATCCTTTCAACTCTAATAATAATAACATTATAAATGATAAAGAATGTAATAATAGTAATGATAATGTAAAACATAAAAAACAAGAACAACAACATCGTTATCCATCATTTTACTTTTTTAAAAAACTATTTTTACCGAGTACAACTCTATTTCGTAAACGACAACAACCACGCCATCATTATCATCATCATCATCACCACCACCGGCATATAGATCATCAGCAGCAGCATCATCCTCATCATGCCGATATAAATAATCGTGATAACAATAAAAATAGTATTTCACCCGCTCCGATCAAGAATATCAGACGTTCCGCCTCCACCAATAGTAAACCTCTTCATGTTCTTGTACGTGTATCATCTCTTCGAAGCGCGTCATCTTTATTCTTTGCAAATAATAAAAGAAAAAAATCCAGAAATAGTAACGATTGTAAAGACAATAATACAAAAAGTAATGAATATAATAATGGACTTTTAATATCATCAACATCTTCATCCGAAAACAGTACCGATAGCAGCAATGTTAGCTTTTCGTTAGCTTTTGAAAAAAACAATAAAAAGTTAAAGACATCAATATCAACAGATCAATTGACAGCAAGTGAATTATCACATGTAATTAAAGTTCCTGGAAGTACCACAGATGATACTTTTAGTAGTAATGATAATAATAATTATATCCGTAAAAGAAAAAGTATTCTATGGCAAGATAATCAACTACATCAACGACCATTTAGTGCTGATTTTACAAATACTTTGAGTCATCATAGTAATAGTTTATTACAACAAGGTTGTTGTTATATGGTAATGGATGATGATCTTGTTTCAGAACAACATGAAGAAGAAGAAGAAGAAGAAGCAGAAGCAGAAGAAAGGACAAGCGGAGAAAATATTATTACGGATGATTCGGCAGTCGGTGAAGATATTGGCCCTAGCCACACAGGTAGTACAACTACTACAAATGCGCCGACTCCATCAACAATATCTTGTTTAGTAGAAGAACAACAACAACAATCACAAAGTTTTGGGCTTTTACGGAGATTCTCCAAGTTTGGTTCTTTTTCTGACAATACTTCAAATACGCCAACACCTTCATCTAATGCTCCACGTCGTGCCACATCACTTTTAGTTTCAACAATAACAACAACAACAACAAATAATACTAATAATAATAACTCAACCTTTTTGTTTTTTAATACTCAACAACAACGAAAACCTACAACAATAAAGTTTGATAATGATGAAATTGACAATAGTAGTACTAGACCTGTATTAAGCAGGTCCATGTCATTATCAAATTATTATCGGCGTCGATTTTCCTCTTTGATCATCCATACGAATACAAATAATTCGTCATCCAATGAATTTGGCAACAGCATGACCCGTGCACGATCGGTATTTATCCGAAGTAAACAGGATCGGGCTGTCGCTATTTGGAGACGTTCCGTTGCACAACTTGATTTATCATCAGCAGGTGTCATTTCTTCATCTCTATCTAATTCTTATTCTCCTGAACCTATTAGTCTCGTAAGTTTATAATCAATTTTTTTTTTTTTTTTTTTTTTACAGATACATCAACTTAACTTTTTTTTTTACAAGTTATCAGCAAACCATACTAACATATATATATATATATATATATATTTACCTAAGCCTATTACTGATATATTACAAAGTAATCCTACGAATCATCAAGCCATACGAACATTTATATTAAATGAATTATACACTACTGAAACATCCTATCATCGACTCCTTGATCTTATATCCAAGGTAATAACATAAATACTAGGCAATAGATTTCATAACAATAATAACCACACCTATATACAAATTCGCATTGATACATAAATATTAAATGATGGGTACTAAATGGATATGATGTCCAATGATAGAAATATATGGAACCTATGATAACTGCCATGAAAAACAAAGATCCTTTACTTATCAAGAAATCAGGTGACATACCCATTCTATTTGGTCATTTACCTCAACTTTTAAAAGTTTCTCAAGAACTTATTCATTTATTGGAACAACGTATTCCTGTCGAACATGTATTTATTGCACTTCAAGAAGAACTCACTGTTTTTTTACGATATGCTGTTCATTATAAAACTTATTTTAAAACGATTCGAAAAGCTTGTCAAACAAATGTATTGTTATTAAGTATTGAAAGAGTATGTGTCGTTATAAAAAAAATGAGGGAGAGGAGGGGAGGGGAGGGGAGGGGAGGGAGGATTATTATAACTTTTATATACTTATATTAATGATGGTGAATTCAAATATATATATATATATATATAGGAATGTTTAGCTCGACGAGATACTAATCGTATGGGAATAGCAGATTACTTAATTGCACCTATTCAAAGAGTTCCTCGTTACTGTTTATTGATACAAGGTAAAAAAAAAAAAAAGATTATATGAATAATGAAAATATAATTAGTTATTAAAAACTATTCTTTTTTTTTTTTTTATAAAAGATCTTTTGAAACATACACAATCAACGGATCCATCCCATAACGAACTATATATTGCTTTTAAAATGATGACTACATTAGCGAGTGTCATGAATATCAATAATGTATAAACAAAAAGTTATTTACGTAATACTATTATATGCTAAAAATAATGATATCCTACCCTTTCCCTTTTCCCCCCTTTCACCCTCTTTTTATCACCCATCAGAAAAAAATAATAATAATTTTTGTATATAGATTTTTTATTTATCGCTTTTTTATTACCCTCTTTAATTTTCAATCCTGTAATATTGAAAATTAGAATATGATTTATGTATGAGTTCCCCTTTTCTTTTATCCATGTACGTAATAATAATACCCAATTTTTTTTTTCTATGTTCTTTATTCAATTTATAATAATTTCGCACTATACAATTCTTATTTTTTTTTTTCCAAAGAATAAATACATACACATATATATATTATTCTTTGTTATTAATAGTAAAACAAAAAAGTTTGTAATAATAGCAAGTTATCCCTGCAGAATATAGAAAGTTTTTGCATAAGAATATTTTTACATTCCGTATATGCATTGTCTTGCCTTTTATAAGAAAAAATTCTTTTTTCGAGAACATGGATAACATTATATATGTAACGTAATGTAATTATACTATAAATGATTTGTATATAACACACACACACACACACACACACATATATATATATATATATATATATTATTATGCGCGTGATAGGAGGACCCATATACTGTTTCATCCTTCATTTGTCTATACTAACCATGATAGTAATTTTTTCTATTTATAATATAATCATGTAACAAAAGAAGGGATCCGATGAGTTAGTTTTCATCATTATTATATTATATACGTATCGTTTTAAATACAAAAATTTATTATTGTTAATAATAATAGATAACCTATCCTACTTGCCCTTTATATTTTTTTACTCAGCATATATTTTCCCACACAAAAAAAAAAAAAAATATCATCTTGTTGACCAGTTATGTTCAAGATCTAACATCACCTGGGGAGGGGGGGGGAGAGTGGGATAAAACCTCTATCCCCCCGCTTTTCTCTTGTTGGTTTTAATTTTTTTTCCATTCAGAGCCACATCAAAATATGGCTTAGAATGATTTACATAGATTGTCCAGGAACGCAAAAAAAAAAAAAAAAAAAAAGATATAAACTTGTGATGATAACTGATTTTGGAAATAAGTTCATGCAAAAAAAAAAAAGGAACCAAAAAAAATAATTTTTTTTTTTTAAAAAAAAACTTTAAAAATAAGTTTTTTAATTAATTACCACCCATCCTAATATATTGGACGATGTTGAATCGTATTTACAGAAAGAAAAATAAATGAAATAAAACCGAGCTATATCTAACAAACGAAAGAAAAAAAAAAGAATAGAAAAAAGGAAGAAAAAAAAAATAAAGTAAAGGGGGGGGGAAAGAGAGAATATAAGAGAGTTATATAGGGAATTTTTTTAAAGAAACGGATTAGAAATAAAGGGAAAAACTTTTACAAATGTGTAATATGGTTGTTTGGTTTGTTTGGTTTGGTTTGTTTTTTTTTTGTAATAAATGTGTCTAGTTTGTTGAAAACATTGGCTAAATAGGAATAAAAAAAAAAATCGTGAAAAAAAGATATGATTATAATTGTGTAAATTTGTTATGTGAATTTTGGTGTTATAAATTGACTGGAAGGCGGAAAAAGGGGGAAGGGGGGGGGAAAAAACAAGGAACTAATTATTTTTATATAATTTAGAACTTAAGTTCTTTGGGTTGTTCCCAAGTGAATTCTTCACGACCAAAATGACCGTAAGCAGCGGTCTTTTGGTAGATTGGCTTGAAGAGATCCAGCTCCTTGACAATCACACCAGGACGAAGGTCGTAGTTGTTCTTGATGATCTCAACCAATTCAGTATCAGGCTTGGAACCAGTACCATAAGTGTCAACAAAGATGGACAAAGGTTCAGCGACACCAATAGCATAAGAAAGTTGGACTAAAGCACGACGAGCGAGCTTAGCATTGACAAGGGACTTGGCGATCCAACGAGCAGTGTAAGCAGCGGAACGATCGACCTTGGACCAATCCTTACCAGAGAAAGCACCACCACCGTGAGCACCCCAACCACCATAGGTGTCAACAATGATCTTACGACCAGTCAAACCGGCATCACCTTGGGGACCACCAATGATGAACTTGCCAGAGGGTTGCAAATGGTAGACAGTATCCTTCAATAAGTTTTCGGGAATGACAGCCTTAATAACGTGTTCCATCAAAGCCTTACGGAGATCTTCAGTTTCAATGGTTTCAGCATGTTGAACAGAAATGACAACGGTATCGACACGGAGAGGAGTCAAAGCACCGTTAGCTTCCTTCTTGTATTCAATGGTGACTTGGGTCTTGGAGTCAGGACGCAACCAAGAGAGGGTACCGTCACGACGGAGATCAGCCATACGGCGATTGAGCTTGTGAGCAAGGACAACGGTCATGGGCATCATTTCGGGAGTTTCATCAGTGGCATAACTAATAATAAAAAGATAATAAGTAAATAAGTCATTCATATTATTCTTTGTACACATATTATTATCACCTGTACACATTATATCACCACCCCCACCCTCACAAAAAAGAAAATTATTATATCCAAATATTCCTAGTAAAATTTTTTTTTTCAATAACACATGCACATACTATAGACAGATGCTTACTGTGTACCTTTCAACTTTTTTTTTTTTAATTTTCTCACGCCTCCACAAATTTATCGTTCCCTTCATAAAAACCCATTTCTCTCTATCCTCCCCTTTAAAAAAGCACAGACAATAAAAAAAATTTTTAAAGGATAACTTACCCAAACATGATACCTTGATCACCAGCACCAATATCTTCAATGTTGAAGGACTTTTGAACCAAACCTTGGGAAATATCAGGGGATTGTTGTTCGATAGCGACCAAGACGTTACAGGTCTTGTAATCGAAACCCTTGTCGGAATCATCATAACCGATTTGCTTAATGGCGTTACGGATAACCTTTTGGTAATCCAAGTTAGCCTTGGTGGTAATTTCACCAAAGACCATGATCATACCAGTCTTAGCAGCGGTTTCACAAGCAACCTTAGACAAAGGATCTTGTTCTAAACAAGCATCCAAAATAGCATCGGAAACTTGATCACAGATCTTGTCTATAAAAAAAAAAAAAGAAGAAAAATTCAAAGTATAAGTTTCAAAACTGTCAGGAACCTTTCAAAAAAAAAATAGCATACAAATACTATTTGTTTATTCACATATATATATATATATATATGTTAATAGAAAGAATGGGTTATAAAACATACCAGGGTGACCTTCACCGACGGATTCAGAAGTGAAAAGAAAAGTGTCGCTCATGATGATGAAGTGGTATAGAGATTTAAGTTAAAGAAATAAAATAAAATAAAAAAAAGAGAGAAAGAAAAAAAAAAAAAAGAAAAAAAAAAATTGGGAATTGGGGACCCCAATTATAAAGATCTTTTTTTTTTTTCCAAACAAAAATTTTTTGTGTTGCCCGTTTTTAAGATGATTAACCAATCAAATGACTTAACGAGCGTAATGGCGACATTACCAACCAACAGAGATTCCCCGTTTATTTCGTGATAAAAGGTCCATCAAAGCAAAAATTTCCATGGCGTAAACTTGAGAACATTTTGCAAATTTTTATTTGATTATTTTCAATATGCAAGTTTTTTTTTTTTTTACTTTTTTTGTTTCGCTTTTTATTTATTCTTATTTCTGCATGCAAAAAAAAAAAAAAAAGACGAAACTGTTTATAACTTTTTTTTTCTCTATCTTTGATATCGGGGTATCATAGCAACAATATAATCCATCCAACAACACAGTCCAACTTGTCATTTCTATGATCCTAGTAACCCCACTCATTTTATAAAAAATGTCACCAAAAAAAAAAAAAAAAGGGTTTCTCATTTTTTTTTTTTTTGATTGATGGATCGACTGAGTATATATAAAAATATATATTATATTTTCTTCCTGTCAATGTAATAAATTTATCAACAATTCACCAAAATCATTAACACTTTTAGGAATGTTATTATGTTTTATATTATAAAAAAAAAAAACTCGGTGTACCTGACAGAACATTATCTTGATGAGATGACAACCACAAAAACCTTAATATCTTTAGCATTCACAGACCGACATAACACTATTACCCACAATCTCCATGACAAAGTACGCGTAAGCATGTGATTTAACAATCGGATGTACTTTTTGTGTGATAGTTTATTTTTTTGGGATTTTCTATTTGATTGGATAGCAAAATACTTACTTCCGCGCACGTTCACGCCAAAATCCTTTTTTCATTTATTTAAAACATAAATATATTATCCGTAAATCTCTCAATTACTAGAGCCATCTTATCTCTCTTTTTCAAACAGAGAAAAAAAAAAGATATATAATTCGATAATGACAACCCCATTTATTGAAACAAAAAAAAAAAAAAAAAAAAAAGACATGATTTAAATTTATGATATATTATATTATATTATTTTTATTATTAAAAAAAAAAAATTAAAAACTAAACTAAAAAGTATGTATGTATTCTAAATAAAAAAACTGTATAAGAAAAAATATAAGCCTTTCAAATTTTTTCTTTTTTTTTTTGATACAAATAATCCATAACAGATAATAATAATAAAAAAAAAACGAAAAAAAGACCATCAGCAAATACGACATTCGACATTCTATAATGTGCTTGTACAGGCACGAGTCCGACCGCCCGTCGTATAGTTTCATCATTTGGTCCCCCATTTCTTCTTTTTTTCACCCTTTTCAAACACCAAAAAACGCGAAAATCAAAGCCACCACAATTAAAAAAAAAAAGAAAACTTACAGAAAAAAAAATATTTAAAAATATTTTGAAGTTTTTTTTTAATAATAATAATATAAACTAAAAAAAAAAATTATTCTATATATATAAAAAAAATAAAAACTGTTTGAAAAAAATCAAAGCAAAGGGAAAACAACGTTAGCAAAAAAAAAAACACAAAAAAAATGTATAATTGAATTATATTTTCCCTCTTCCAAAAAAAAAAATAGTAGTAGAATGTTATATTTTTTCTTTTTTTTTTGTTCCTCAGACAAGGCTGAAACTTAAGAAATGTAACATGGTCAACATAAGGGTAATTCAGCAAATAGGTTACGGATACTAATATCATCATAACAAAAAAAAAGAATGGTATATATATAACAAAACCATCCTACTACAGTTTTTTTTTTTCACTTTTTCCCAAAAATTAAAAAAGAAAAAAAAATATTAAAAAAAAAAAACATACCATAATGAAAGAAAAAGATGAGTTCTTTCAAAGTTGTGCGAATTGAAACCTTTTATGTAGTAGAGGAGAAAAAAAAATTTTTTTTTGATAACCCCGCATGTTGTCGGGGTAATGGCGGGATATATTTTGCGGGAAAAAGTATAATGCGTAACTTACATTTTTTTTTTGACAGGTTTTCTTGAATAATGATCGATTCGCAAAAAAGATGGGTTATATAAGTCATAGTTTATTTTTTTCTTTCATGGGTTTCATGGTACATATAGATAATAGGGTTCAGATTTTTACAGATATACAATAATATATTATTATTATTAGAACCCACATTTGGCTGATAAATAATATCAGACTCTTACGTATTAGATAACCTATACGTAATTATACTTATAATGAATATTAATACCTGTTAAAGCTCGCATCAAAATAATTATATACAAAGAAAACAACACGTGTAATACAACTTATACATTTAATAAAAAAACTTTTTTTTTTCATTTTCAATTGTTTTATATATTAAGTGTATACTTCTTACATATTTATATTCATACTACCTTTATATTCACTGTGCTAAAATCGATAAGTAATCAAAGAAAAAGCTACTGTATAAAATACCGAGCTTTTTTTTTTTAATTACATTTCTAACATTGATAGGTGTACCTACTGGTGCCGTTAATAGGAACGATAGACGCTATGTTATCTATAACAAAGACTAAACACGATTTCTTTACATTTTTCATTTATTGATTAAAATATCAATAGGCTTCTATACTCCAAGTAGATCTAGATCGTATGAAACTCATTTTTTTCTGATATTCGTTCTTCTATCAAGTATTTGACATTATACAATGTTTATTTAAATCAACAAGAGTGTTTCAATATTTAAGAAGTAGCAAAACTGTATTGACCATAAACTTATTAGGATTCTACTATTAAACCTTTTTTTCTGTACCTACTGGTAATTCACTTTCTTGAAATTTACTGCTATTGTGATAGCTATCCAATGGACGACAACAAACCAACAAGGCACGAATGGCATCTTTAATAAAAAAAAAAAAGACTTACTAAAAAACAAACATAACTATCAGTATCGCTTGTTTATCACTACAGTTATGTAATGTTATAACATCATTTACTGTATCTCGTCATCATCTACATTTAAAAATACGTTCCAAATTATTTGACTTTTTTTAGTTTTTTCTTTTCAACAGATTGATCATTATGCTATTGTATTTACCCTTAATATAATGGCTCTATAAAAGGCATTCATTCTTTAAAAGCAATTTCATATCAATTATATAGCTCACTAGCACTATAATACTTTTTTTTTTCCTTTCATTTTTAGTTGGTCAGTGACCCAACAAGTAATAATAATACGTAATAATACTTATGCGTCATTATTTTTACACATCATGCTGGTATATTTTTGTAGATGTATGTATGTATTAGTAATAATAATGCTATACACTATTGATAGAATTTAATATAATTACAGTCAACTTCCGCTTTTGCACCTCCCGCTTTTGCAAATCTCGCGGTTCTGTGCCATTTGTTTTTGGAGGTGTTAAAAATACCGTGATTAATCGTTAAACCGGTACTCAATATATGTGAGGATTTGTACCGGTTTAGCGAATTGAAACGTAGCTGGTACTAATATGTAAAATATACTGGAAGAGTAACTATAAGATAATTTATAAAATGTAGTTAGCTGCTTAATATAGCTTTGCTACTACGTACGTATGAGATAATCTTTTAGTGATAAAAATAATAATAGTGTATTCATCAAATAGTGATAATGAGCCAGAGATTGAATTAATAATGAACTCACAACAAAGTGTGTGCTAATATAGACCATGGTTAGCAGTTGAATAAAAATGTGAGTAAAAATGATCAATTGTAAGTATCAACAACATAATTACTACATATTCAGTGGTTATGAACACGTACATAACAAAGTTAAAAAAAAAGTACGTACGTAGATGAGAAAGAAGAAAAAAAACATCCGTGTAAATTTGACAAAAAAGAGACACTGTTATCAACAAGATGTTGAGAAGCTTTCTCTTGACGACAAGGATGATTTGTGTATTTATAACTGCTATGGAAACAAATTAGCCAACTGAAACAAAGGGAAGAGCATAGATGACGTTAAAGGAATGCTGTATTACTGATTTTACCAATACGTATAAAGACCAATACGTATAAATTCGATTTATTTTATTTAACGTCTTAAATTGAGCACAGCGTCCTTGGTGGACATATTTGCTCGAGACAAGGTAGAGGGGGAGGTAGAGGGGAATGGAAACCCTATGCGAGTAAATAGGGAAAAAGGTAAGAGATTGAGAAGAGGCTGCCTATAATCATAAAGATAGAAAGCGTTCTGTTTTGTAAGGAATATGGGGTACTGTTAGAATAATGATTTGAGAAAATTATTACACTGAGCATATGTCGTTGCTAGAGCTGTGAGGGTGGGGTAGAGGAGAGAAGATAAAAAAAAAAAGACGAGAGAAAAAAAAGCAAAGGAATACAACAGAATGGAGAAAAAAGAAAGGAAAAAGAAGAAAAAATAAAGAGAGGGGTGTAAATAAATTAAAGTAATGTTTGAAGGAAACGAATAGTATGTTATTCAGCAACTTGAGGAGCAGGGGGAGTAATCCACTTGATGAGAGCCGCACCTGGATTTGGGTATAAAGACCAATACTTTATAATATAAATAAAATATTACTATTATAAACCCTGGTAAATATTTAGGAAAGCTCACCGGGTACCAGTCAAGCGAATCACCGGTATTTTACCAAGCATATAAAAAATATTTGAGAAATACTACCGGTTTAGCGAAATACTGGTTTTTTAACGAGTACTGGTTTAACGAATAATCACTGTGTAATCTTCTTTTGTTCTTCATAATGCTATATAAATAATTATGTGTATATTATTGGGTTTTTACCATGTAGGTAATAGCAAATGTAACGTAGTAGTAAAATGAACCTCTTGGAATAAAATACGGCACCACTATTTTTTTTTTATATGTACAGCGACTATAAATTGTATCTATATATTTATAAATATGTATGTGTGTTTGCTTATGTGAAGCAACAAAAAATGCAGGTTATTATTCTTTTAATAAAACATTGGTTTTCTTTCTTTTGATTCTGTTTCCCACATCTACAAAGCTAGTGTATTGAGCTTATCAGAGACTACGTGTAGCACGGATGTTGTCATATAAATTATTGAGTAACAAATATAGTATTAAAAGATCATCATACGCACGGACCTTCTTCACAGGTATTATGATGGAATAAAAAAAAAAACTTCAAGTACAAAAATCTAAATCTTATGGTAACCTATTAAAACATTGTTTTAAAAAAAACCTGGTCTACATTCCTGTTACCATAACAATAAGAATTCCCACTACTCTTCGGTTAAATAGATCCCTCAAAAACAAGCAATTAGACAATTACCCCATGTTTAATGCTTTGACTTTAATTTAATAAAAATATAAATGTATGGCGTTTTTCTTCTAAAATCATGACTTTGATTACTTTTATTCATGATTTATACACTAAAATCCATAGAAAATAATCGCATCTGTGAATTTGGGAGCGTACCTGTGAAGCCAGTTCTTTGGGATTATCTCATTGGGTAATAGACTTTTCAGACCCAACTTTTTATTTTTTAATAGCATTATGCAAAACGACGACGTCCTATTGTACTATTTCTTTTTCTTTTACTTTTTATTTCTTTTGACAATTCGTTTGACCGCCTCTTCATGTTTTATGCTTCATGTCCCCTTTTCATTATTTTTTTTTTTTACTTTAATTATTTTATGCTAATCAGACTTTTTTTTTTTTTTTTCCCTAGAAATGAAGAACGCGCAAATTATTTTTATGGCGTTTAAATCTATGGTAACAAAATAAAGTTTTACTTTTTTTCCTTGACAATGCTTTTGTCTTATTTGTTCCTAACTCCATTTTATTTTTATTTGACTTATATTTTTATTTTAATCGCATCAGTTTTTATAAAAAAATATTCTTTACTCTACTATAGTGACAAGGTACCTTTTTTTATTTTTTTTATTTTTTGGCAAAGTCATTTGTTTTGAGATTGTTAGTTTTCCTAACTCCATTGTCTGGCAAAATATATATGAAAAATCCTGTGGTTGAGAGTTATTGGATCACGGTACGTCAAAAAAGTACACTGGCATCAAACGGGACATATGTGTGCGTGAATGAGGACGAATGAAAGAGAGGGAGAGAAAGTGCTGTATGAATCAAACTAATTACTAATTACTGTTCTTTATATATATATAGCTTAAGCAGAACGACGGGGAGGTTGCGTTGGGTGTGGTGCACAAGGTACGTGGTGTTATTGAAAAGCCTATATTTATTGTTTCACGCCTTTGGGTCAGAGTTGGATTGTAGGTCCATCAAGTGGATACTTTACCACTCCTTGGGTAAAGTATTTAAAGGTACGTGATGTTTCTTTTAAAAAAAAAACATATTTATATTGTGGTACTACACGTGTCTTTGGGTCAGAGTTGGATTATAAGTCTATCAAGTGGATACTTTACCACTCCCCGGTAACGTTTTTAAAGGTAAGTGGTATTATTGAAAGAATAATTTTATTGTTTCACGCCTTTGGGTCAGAGTTGGATTGTAGGGCCGTCGGGAGGATGCTTGGCTGCCTGTCTGGTATAAAAGTTCTGGCAAGCTCGACTGGGACGATTTCCCAGAGGACTTTTGGATTTTTTTGGCCTTGTGATTTACCGAGTACACTTGGATGCCCACTTGAGTGCGTTATAGGTAGCGAGGTAACAAAGTGCTAGCGATATTGCTTTTGTGCCCACTGTTAGTTACTTTAGGAACGGATAAACCTTGCTTGGCGTGGCAAAACTGAGCGTTCCGAACCACGGCCACTACTTTTTCAGTCTTGTGATTTACCGAGTACTAATGATGGCCGTTTAGTGCGCCTAGGTAGCGAGACAACAACAAGTGCTATCGAAATTGCTTCCGTGCCCACTGATAGTACTTAGGGAACGAATCAAATTTGCCCGAGGGCATAACTGAGTATTCCCGACCCGGTCACTACTTTTTAGCCTTGTGAAGACCAAGTACTAATGCATGGCCACTTAGTGCGTTACAGGTAGCAAGGCGACAAGAAGTGCTATCGAAATTGCTTCCGTGCCCACTGATAGTACTTCAAGAAACAATCGGTCTTGCCCTCGGGCGAAACTGGGAGTTTCTACCAAGGCCAGTGATTTTTCGAGAGAGATCGAGGGTCACTTTTTTGTGTCATCTCTTTGTGATCTCTCTTGAAAATGTAACTTTTTTTTTGGAGTTATGGCCAAGATATACCTTCTTTATAAACAAACTCTTTACTCTCCTACAAAAAAAAATTCTTTATTTTACATCCTCTTATACTTGTAATATTCCATTTGTCACATAATACACTATGTTCAATAAAATATATAAATACAACCTTTAAACCAAAAAGTATATTAAATTATTTTCCATGATATATAAAATTTATAAAAGGATCTTTAACAAATACAATGATTATGAGGATCATTCTAACTTGTCTTTTTCTTTTCATATGATACTATGTTTTTTTCTTACGTAACAACAATATATTTATATCAATAAGAATAATAACAATACTGGTACCACAAGTACTCTCTAAAAGTTCAATATTAATTTTGTGGTGGCAGAAAATTAAAAGGAAGAAAACCAATGTTTATTGAAAGAATTGCAACCTACATCTCTTATTGTTGCTTCACATAAACAAACACACATTTTATAAATACGTACTGTATATGAATTTATGAGCCGCTAAATTGTATTTTATTTTAAAAGGTTCATCTTTCTTACTACCACAGAGTAGGTGCATTACGACTAATTTCTTCTGTTATATCATTATTCTTATCTTTAAAAACTTTCAAAAAAGGATTTTGATGTTGATAATTGACACACTCTTAAAATTTTTAAGCTTGGCGCAGAATATATACTATCATTTAATCCCATCCATTGTGGAAAAATAAGGTGCGCCAAGTTGAGAAATAAAGATACGCCAAGGTTAAAAAATAAGGGGTATACGTACGAAATCATTGAGGGGTGCAAAAATGACAATGAATGGCGAAAATTAGACATACTCGGTTAGGTACTTGACTTTATTAATTTAAAAAGGCTGAATAGATTGGCGAATAAAGTCGTCCCAAGTCGACCTTTCTACTAGTTTAATAACTCATTTTTTTTTATTACTCGGTTCAAAGTAAAAAAAAAAAAACAGATTACGTAATTATTCAATTTTGATGGTGAATGGAAATCTGATAAAAGTTAATCAACTGATAAGTTGAATAGAACTGGCTTGTTCGTTCCTAACCTCTGGTTTATTATAGTGTAACGTATAATACGTAAAAACATTTTCATACCAACATAATTACCATCATAATTATTATCTTCGTTATAATTGTCATTATTATCATTATTATTATTAATATCATTATTATCATTATTATCATAGCCCCATTTTATATTTTACATGGCCCAAATTCTTTTTTTTTTCGGGAGGTGGTATAGTTCTTATATATATAGCAAACAAAACTATTTAATAAGGTAAATCATAATAGTATTTACATATATTTTACTATAATCAAAAAGTAATATTTGTAGTAGTATACATATATAAAATTTTAATACAACACATATATTTTAAAGATAATGTGGGTGAGTGTTTTGGTGTGGGAAAGAGAAGGGAGATATAAATGTCATTATTATTATTCTACTTTTTTTTTTTTTTTTTTTTTTTTTTTTTGGTTCTAATAAGCTAACTTTTCGACTAATTTGACTGAATTTGCAAACTCAATAGCTTGAGGTTTATTTCTCAAAGCATCCAATATATAGTTTGTTGACTTGTCATCGTCACCAACATTATCAGTTATTTTAGCATCCGATCTACTATGCTTTACTTCTTTTTTTTCTCCATTATCGTTATTATCTTGTTTATTAGATGGATTCCTCATTAACTTTTCTGAGCGTATGATATCCTTGATTAAACCTAGTAACAATTCAAATCCACTAGGATCTCGACTTTGTGCATTTTCTATATTATATAGTATATATTATAAAAAATTAAAAAAAAAAACCTTTTAACCATTATTTATTCCAAACCAGTCAAGTATTACATAAAAAAACAACTTACCTAGTTCAAATGAATTTGAAGATTCTTGTACCACATGAACTGATTTATTGAGTACTGTTTGTTGTTCTTCTTCATTTCGTTTGATAAAATCCAATAGTAATTGAGGACCTTTTCCTTTTGCCTTTAAATTAAGCATAGGATAATTAGTTTTTTTTTTTTTTTTTTTTTTTTTTTTTTTTCCTTTTTTTGAAAACATAAAATAAACACTATTGAGCTTACTTTGAGTTCAAACTGAACTGTTTGAATACAACCGCCAGGTTTTGTTACGCGTATAAGTTCTTCTAGTACACGTGTCATTGTGGGTTTTGGAATGACGCGTAACACATGAACAAAGTCAAAAGTATCATCATCAAGTGAATGTATATCACCGATTCGAACATGAACATTATGTTGATGAATACTATAATCAGATCTATCAGCAAGTATCGTAAATTGACTCGATGGGTGTTCTGAAGCCATATTCTATATATGATCAAAACCAAGTAAAGGGAAAGAAATAGTTATATTTTATTATTACTCATATTACATACTTGTACATTCCCTTGTTGAAATTTTTATTACTTTGTTTATAAACTTACCATCCAATATTCAAGACTTGTTGCTTCAGCTGATGAACTACCAGAACTAACAATATTTTCAGTAATAATTAAAATCATGGCATCATCAAACTGAACAAATTTATGCACGTCGGGCAATACATCGTAACTATTTATTTATTTTTTATGGTCCGAGCAAACAAAAAAAGCCAGAAAGTATTGTGTTTGGTGAGCTATAATATCTAATACAACTCATACATTATTATAACAAGTTAATATAGTATAATTTACCCATCAAAAGTGATACTCCCATCCACAGCGTCAAAAAATTGCTGTAAAAAATATATATTTTGTTGTTAGACAAGTTTGTCAAAAGATGAGAAGAGAGAAAGGGGAAAACAAATATACATTTAAACTTTTTTTTTTGTTTAGAAGAAAAGTGAGAGATTAGACATACCGACTCTTCAAAAGATAATGTACGTGTAGAAGTTTCTCTAGCGAAAAATCCAGGTCTAGGTGGCATACTCATTATTTTATGTACTTTTGAAAAAAAAAAAAGATATAGTAATAATAACAAGAAGAAAACAGAAAGAGGAAAGAAATGAATTTTTACGTACTTCTCTTTTTTTGTACTCTCGTAACCTGATTTTTATAGAAAGATAACTTTCTTTTTTTTCTTTTTGATTTGAACAGAATTCTGATGTCATTTTAAAACAAATATATATATCAGTGGATATATATATATATATATATACACGGGTAATAAAAAAAATAAGGTGAGTGAGTGTGTGTGTGAGAATACTAATTTAGCTGGGATGGATTTTTTTTGGGGGTGGGGGGGGGGTGGGGGAAAAGGCTGTGCGTTTTTAAGTTTCTATAAAGTTTATTGAACCCATGATTTGTAAATAAAAATATGCCAAGTTTAATAGTACAAAAAATTCAAAAATGGAAGAGAAGAAGAACCCAGGTCTATAATCATTTGTTTTGTTTTTAAAAAAAGAAAATGATGATGATATTTCATTATTTAGCTTAAAAAAAAACAGAATATTTAGTAAAGTGATGATGTATGATGATGTATGACGATGATGATGATGTTGAATGATGATATAAAGAATGCGATTAGATAAAATGATACAGAAAAAAGTTAAATGATATATCTTCAGTAAATGTCTATTACTTGTAGAATAATTATAAGAGTTAATAATGCTGTTATTACACAAACTTACTGTTGTGAATTATTAATTAAGAGAGAATTATTTTTTTATGGTGTGACAATGATATATATGATTTTAAGAAAAGGTAAGTAAAATGTCGTAACACCTTAAAAAATCACGCATCACCTGTAGTACTAGAGTCATAAGGTAACATCTATTATAAAAGCTTGACTTTTAGTACTCACATCATCATACATATAAATAACTTCTTTTTTTCTACCATTTTTCTACAAACAAAAATAAAATAAAACTTACAGTAAATTCTACATGGGATTCTTGAATACGAAACTATGTTATCAAGATAAAATAAAGTTATATATACTTGATTGTGAATGGAAAAGACAGAAAGAATATTATTTATTTTTTTCTATGTAATGCAAGGTTCCTTACTAGCATGGATAATACACCATCTCGTGAGACCCGTAAAGAAACTTCATCTGACTGATCTAAAGCTTTATTACAATATACAATATGCGAGAAGTGATAACTAAGATAAAAGAATCGTCATCGTCATCATTAATATACTGACATAAAATAATCACAAGTTTATATAGAATGAATTAACATTTTTTTTTTACCTATATGTTGCTTCTTCATTACAGTGAAAACTTATAAATGATTCAGAATGCTCTGGATATTCCATCTATGTTAATAAAATATTGATTTTAATAAACAAATAGTGTATAATTTTTTTTATTTATATTTTACCTCAAAAGTACCGTTGTTTCCTTCACCAGTAAGAGAAAAACATGGATCTGTTGGAGAAAATGTCATATTGATTTTTTCACAAGACTTGTCCAAATCACTCATGGCCTCTTTCAACCATGATGACTATAATATATATTTCCCCCAATTTTTTTTTTCAAGATTAACTTGATGATTCTTTCTTACTTTTTCTTCTTTTTTTTAACTCTTATTACCTTCATAATTGCTCTTTGACTTAAATTTGGTTCATCATTTAAACTTAATTCAAGGTTTTCACTATCTGGTTCCAAAGTAACAAGCCGACAATGAGTTGATACATCATTTTCTCGATCATCACGACTAATTAAACAAATCCAGTGATATATAAGCTTTTAGCCAGCAAGTTCTATTTTTTATTTTTCATTTTTACCTTATGACAAGATGAGTTCCTGTTGAAGGATATTGAATTTTACATGTATCTGCTGCGGGTGTACTTGCTGGACCTAATAAGCTCAATGAATCAATTAATGTATTTAAACCAATACCAAACGTTGGTACTTCTTGTCCTTGCTGTTTTCGATAAATCTCAAACATATGTCGTCTTATATATGCAATGGCTTTCACACGATGTGTTTCAACAACTGTAAATGTTATTCCTTCATCGTAAATATTACAGGTTGCGATCTATTTGGTAGTTTGTATTTTATTTTTTCAGTTACCAGAAATAACAATTAAGCATCTACCCAATTGTACAAAGAATTTACATTTTTTATATGAATCGATTTTAAAAGATTAAGGACGGTTCGAAGACTATTCACTTCACCACTAAAGACATTGGTAGTAACAGCTGTAGTCGTAGTAGCCATTATTTCCTGCATCAAAAGGGAAAAAAAAAAGGAAACGAAAGATTTCTCCGCAAACTTTTTTTAAGGCTTTTTTTTTTTTGGGTGTAGAACATATTTTTTTTTTTTTTTTTTACTTTTGATCTTAACAAAAAAAAACGATCTAAACAACAATTAACACCAACAACAACCATTATGGCCTCTTCTAATACTTCTCCTTTTGGAGAACCAAAAATTGAACAATTAATCGTTGATACCAATGCGATTGTTAATGGTACAACATTACAATATACAGCAAAAGAATTTTATACCTGTCCCGATATCATTAATGAAGTCAGAAGTGCTCATTCTCGAGAATATTTATCTCGATTACCTTTTGAGATTCAAATTCAGGATCCAACTGAAGAGTCTTTACAAGCTGGTAAAAAAAAAACTTTATTTTTTTTTTGGCTTGTTTGTTATTATTCAATAAGTTATGCATATGGAAAAACAAATATATTTATAGTATTATTAATTATTTTAGTTATCGAATTCTCGAAAAAGACCGGTGATTTTGCGTCATTATCTTTACCAGATTTAAAAGTGTTGGCTTTAACATATACATTTGAAGCTCGTGCTAACGGTACGGATGGTATTCGTAAGGAACCTGTTAAGATTCGTCCAACAGGTACATTACCCAGTGCTCCACCACCAAAACAAAAAACAGCATCATCATCAGTTGAAGATAGTGTGGATGATGATGGATGGGAAACAGCAGCTCCCAAGAAAAAGGGACGTCATTATAACAATAATAAAAAGAAACAACCTCAACAACCAAAGAAGGTTGAAGAAGTGCCTGCATCATCATCCACCGCAACTGCCACAACAACAGATAATGGATCAGAAAAGAAAGAATCCGCTGATACTGTAACCCAGCAATTGGAAAATTTGACTATTGAATCTGTAACTGAGCAACAACAACAACAGGAAGAACAAGTTGATGAGGATGATAGTGATAATGAAGCTGAATGGATTACACCTGATAATATTGAAGAATACAAAGCAACTGAATTAGGTGTGACACCAGAAGAATTGAAAAAACCAAAGAATCTTACAGTAGCATGTATGACAAGCGATTTTGCAATGCAGGTAATATATATATATTTATGACTCAAATACCATTATTCTAAAATAACTTTACGTTTTTAACGGGTTCCAATAACAAAAAAAATATATCCTTTTTATAATAGAACGTTTTGCTTCAAATGAATATGAATTTGGTATCTACAGGTGGACATCGTATCACTAAAGTTAAGAACTGGATTTTGCGATGCCATGCTTGTTTCGGGTATGTTTTCAAGTGAATTAAATAATGCATTATGTGTTCAATTTTTTTTTAAAAAAAAGATGAAGAATCACAAGAATTGTAAACTGTAATGGTAAAAAAAGAAAGAATTATTCATTAACCTTTTATATATTAATGTATAAAATATAGTGTGACAAGTAATATGGAAAAGAAGTTTTGTCCCAAGTGTGGTAATGCATCCTTGCAACGTGTATCATGTAGCACTAACAGCAAAGGTCAAGTTACTTATTATTTAAAAAAGAACTACCAATATAATCTTCGTGGAACAAAGGTTTGTGTAAAAAAAAAAGAACACAGAAGAAAAGAGGAAGAAGGAGAACGATGAAAAGAGGGGAGAGGGAATATTATCATTTATATGCCGGATGGATTTGCTCATATACAATTTTTCTTTTTTTTTAATTATATTAGTATGATATTCCAAAACCCCAAGGTGGTCGACAAATTAATAATATTGTCTTACGTGAAGATCAACGTGAATATGTTAAGGCAAAACAAAACAGAAGCAAAAAGGGTATATTGGATATGTTTGATCCTGATTTTATTCCACTTGCAGGTAAAACAGGTACTGATGATCGATTTGGTGGTAACAATATGTTTGGTACCGATGTGATTGGATTTGGTCGTAGAAATCCAAATACTTCTCGACGTGGTGGAAGAAGAAAGTAAAAAAAAAAATCAATACTTAATTTTACATACATACATTACATATACACTTACATACACACAAACATATAAGCTGGTCCATCTTTTTCTTCTTCTTCTTTTCCCTCTCTTTTTTTTTAAATCTTCATATTTTCTTTCTTGGCTCTCATTTTATATAATTGAGTTGTTGTTGTAGATAACATTATTATATTATCATTTTTTTTTTAAAAAAAAACCCTCATTTGCTGTATACTATTACAAAGAATATAAAATAAAACACTTTATGCTTTATTATTTTGTTTAGTTTGTATTTCTGGTACATAACGACGAAAAGGTATACCCGTAGCTGGATTGATAGTAGTATTACTAATACCAATATTTTTCCTAGAAGAATTTCATATGCCTTGCTTATTTAAAAGTAAAGTTTAAAACCTGCAATGTCACAACGAATGGAAAACTCGTGGTTAACCCCTTTTTTTTATATGTTTGGCTTGATAACGAAACCGGAGGTTTATGTAGGTGTATATATGTACGTGAAAAACACGGATATTTTTTAAGGTTGCTTTTAAAAAGAAAAAAATAAAAGAAATGATACGTAAATACCTGTTAATACATGTAAAAAAAAAAGGAAAGTATGTGTAATGTGTGTCAAACAAAAAAAAAGAGGAAATACAAGATGTAATAGGATTCGAACGTGGCTAATACATATAAATATACTTTACACGGATACAAATGTAGGAATTAATCTGCAGGGTGATTTCTTTTATTGCCACCAAAGATATTGAATTATTGAGTACAACAAAAGTGATACGTAATAACGAGATAATTTCATTTGGCAGTATTTTACGAAAGAAAAAAAATGAGCGATTATTATCATCATTATGTGTTTAAAATGGAATATAGTATCGTATAATAACAGCTATTGTATCTGCTGTAAGAATGATATAGTAATGGATCAGTAGGGTCACTTTTTGAAAACGGGATGCATTGCTAATTCATAGCAACAAACTTTAACTACTATCATTGGTATATTTGAGAACGATGGATGGCAATGTTACTTACCATTGATACACATTACGTATACGTATACAAAATAAATATTACTATGCTAACACAACTAAATCATCACCATGTTAGTGATACCCTAAATCATAACATGTATTATATGCGTTGATGAAAAAGAACTTCTGAAATATCAGGAAAGCTATACAAGATCTTAATTGTTTACCTGGTTATTTCCATTTTATGTTTTTATAATTTAATTCATGGTTTATTGTTAGCTTATTCGTGAAAGAAGAATATGTCGCCAAAAGTATTATTAGTAGCAAAGTTTGTGCACAATCAACATAATTACACATGTAAATGTATGTACGTGGTTTAACATAAACATACTTTCTCCTCTTTTTTTTTTTCACTTTACGTATCCTTCTTTTTACCACGATTATCCCTCGTACTTATGGCATAAAAAAGCCCTTCTTCTCAACTTCCTCTTCCCGTCGTTCTTCATTTAGTTTTAGAAATGCTTGTCGTTTAATAATAAATAAAGATTGCGATAATAATAAATAACAACAAAGAAGATAATAAGATGGTGGCTAAATAATTTGAAAGTTTAACATGATGTTGCCCTGACCAATACATTATTATATTGAATAGCTTCTTGATGGCTATCACCATACTAATCACTATTTTTCTTCTTTCTTCCCACTCCTTTTTCTTTCACCCTACAGATACGTAATGTTGTGCTTGTAAACATCTCGTTATAGTTCATTTTCTTTCTTTGTAGAAACAAAAGGTTCGAAAATGAGAAAAAAAAAAAAAGAGGGGTAATATATATGTAAATTCTGACCGATGGCTTCTTCAGGTCATAAAAAAAAGGTCACGGGAAGAAATATATGATAAATTATCACTGCAAGCTTAAATGACATCAATTTCAAAAGAAGTAATCAAATTAAAAAAAAACAATTTTTAGTTTTATTATAAAAGTTTTAATAATACGTAGTCCAAATATGAAGAGCTTGGCTAATTTATCGGGTCTTTATTATCAAATATAACTCTTTTGGAATTTTATAAATCAAATAGTCACAGAACGAGCTTAATATGTATTTATGTTGTATGGGGAAATTTGAGCAGATTGTATTTATAGCATGCAGAAGAAAAGATGGCTTTAAATAGTATCGTTGTAATAAATAAAAATAAATCTTTCTCAGGGTCCAAATTGCAAAACTGTTGTATTAGTATAAATAGTATTGTTGTACATGGTGTAATATTTTTACTAAAAGTTACAATAGTAATGGTACAATAGTATCACAACAACAATAACATACCATATTGATTTGCGCAGTATGTAACCAAGAAAAAAAAGGGGGCTTAGAGGGTCATAAGCAGAGAAAAGGCTTGATAAGAGCTGAAACTTCTTTTGTCCTGTAGTCGATCACTTGACCAGACCATTACATTAGTATATTAGAAGTTTAGTACATACATAACTGCTAATACTATTTGTAAATTAGTGAATAAGCTTTTTTGTTAATAATATGTATGTGGGCCGACTGAGTTAAATAGCTTCTCATTCCAATAATGCATAACTCACTTTTATTATTTTAGTCTTCATAATATATACTTTAATGTGTGTTTGTACCCGATGATTGAAACATTACACAAGTGAAGTATCCAAATTATAGTCGTAAATTGTTCCTAGCCACACGCTAAACTATTTTTAAATTTATTTTCTATTATATTTATGTAATGCTTTTCAGCTATCATTTTCAAAATAGACTTTCGCATCACTTCGTTTTACTTTTTGTTAATAACAATTTTTGATTTTTTTTTTTTTTGCACTAGGCTAGTAAAAAAATACTTTTACAACAACAACAACAACAAAACAGGAAAACGCTATAAATCTGGTATATATATAAAAAAAAGAACATCTGGTCTGCATTCGATTGATATAATTAAAAAGTAAATACATAAAAAAAAAAAAAGGTAGTGAACAAGGGAAAATTACACCTCACTGATATGAAAAATAATCAGTTATCTTTTGTGTTTGCATGCATTTTGTTCTGTGGGTGAATGTATGAGTGATAGTTGTGGGTGAGGGGAGAGGGGCTTGTGTGTACTATGTATAAAATGTAATGATTTTGCTGGTAATAATTAAAACAAACCAAAGATAGGCTTTTTTTCTGCTTTTGAATGTTGTGATAAAATGATAATAATTATAAGATGTTTTAGGCGGTAAAGATTTTGTCAAGTAAACTATGCTTTGAATCAAAAAATATAGCAACTTGTTGTAAAGCCTTAGGATTATTTCTGATTTGTTGATTGACAATACCTGTATGTTGCATAATAAAAACAAATATGGATGAGTTAATTCATATATAAAATCAAATGTAGCATTTTAATCATGCATCATTATTACATGTTAAGTTGTATTCATCCACATAAAAAAAAACAAGTTATAATTACCATTAAACCAATAAAGATGTAAAGGATATACAACAACGGCAACCATCCATAATGAATCAACACGATGGTGATGTTTAAGTTGAACAATCATCCATGCATGAAGTACCAAACGAAGAAAAAAGAATGTTGACGCGAATAAAAGGTCACATCGCCAAGCTTTACTTAAAGAGCCTGCAGCCAGAATTAGTGTAGGAAGTTCAAGAATTGCTGCCATACAAAAGAAGGATGCGGTACGCATTCGCAAAAACCATAAAAGAAATACGATATAAAGAGTATGATGGAACCATCCGGTCAAGAATGTAATGCGACGACGGTAATAGAAAGATCCATATGACAAATCCAAGATCAAGTAAGAAATAAAAAAACAAACACTTGCTGTATGCCAAGCAGATTCAATTCCCAACATCCGAGTATTCCATCCAGATAACCAAAATTGTATAAAACAAGGTATTGAAATTATGGTACAAACAAGGCTACTAGCAAATGTAAGCAACCAACTAATTTGCTTTTCTGTTTTTGCAAGGCCCGAATAAATACATCCAAAAAAGAAAGCTGATAAACTCGTCAAGCTAACAGCAAATGAAATTGGGACAATAGGTTGCTCGAATACTTCGGTAACAGTAAGTTCGTTATTGAGGATCATTATTGTTGCACTTTTGTTTTATGTTGCTATCGTTGTTAAAAGCTAAAATGCGTAATTAAAATAGAATAAAAATAAAAGAAAAACCAGAAAAAAAAATAATGACAAGATAGCAATAAAAACTTGTGGAAAAAAAAGTTTTTATAGTGTTTTTGTTTGTGTTATCTGAAAATTATAAGAAAAAGGACACAAATTAAAAAAAAAAAGAATTTGAAAGTTATTTTTATACGATTTAAACGTAGGACATGGCGGTGAACCACTTTTTATAACAACATTCAGCTTGGGGGGCGAAAAGAAAAAAAAAGCGTCAAATCACAGGAGCAGACGTTTGGATCTAACAACCGAAGGAGGTTATCTTGTAGCCACCTTGTTTATTACATTAAGTCATATTTCTGACGCATCACTTGTACTTCTCCCGCCCCTTATATAATCACCCCTGTTCCACAAAAAAAAAGAAAGCAGGCTCCTCATCTTCCTACTCCCTTGCAGCCACTGTGATCACCTAAAATCAGATTCGTCTTTCTTCTTTACTTTTAGTCCTTCTCCTCTTTTTTTTTTTTTCCATTCCAGAATCCCTTCAAACCTCCTTTAACTTCCTTTCTTTCTTCATTATTATACTATTAACACTTTGCTATTTTTTTTTCATGTCTCTATTTGAATTTTTCTTACAATATATCTGTGCTCCTACTTAGTTTGCCACTGGAGTGCAGTTCATTTTCTTGAGAAACAAAAAAAAACAAAAAAAAAACCCTGCTCCAGAATAGCCAAACGTAATCATCGGGTAAATTTTTTTATTTTATCCTGTTAACTTTCTCTTTGCTCACATATCTGTGTAATTTATGTAGATTTTATTATCATATATATAGTTATATGCATTGTATTCATAAATAATTATTTAAAATAAATTAAGAACTTGTTATGCAAGTAGAGTCTATTACAACTAAATTTTATTGAACAATAAGCGATATTTTTTTTTCTAGTTTAGTGTTAAATGCAAAATCATAATAAAAAATCAAAACAAAAAAAAAGTTAGGAGGCTTCCGAGAGAGAAACTTGTTTACAGCAAAAAGAAGACCAAGTTCAAAAAAAAAAAAAAAAAAAAAAAAATGAGGAGGTATTAAATTTTGTGGTTCCCTTAACTATGACAATTTGACGACATAAAAAAAAAATTAAAGAGGGGAAATTTTCTTCTACAACTTTTTTCATCATCATTATTATAATCATTATTGGTTTTGTTAACGTTACGTAAGATAAATAATAATAATAATAATAATATCATCCTTCTTTATTTATATACACTAGAGCTAAAAAGCAACCATAAATCGATTTTGCATTGGTAATTATGGTATCCTTGGTTACACATACGTACATTTATGCATGAAAAAGAAAGGTTCATATTTGCATAATAACACGATAGTGATGGTTACCTTGACAATCATATCATATCAAACAGATTTTTCTAACTAATTTATCAATGTTTTATCATCTAAGAACTTTATTTTTATTTTTCTTTGTTGTCATTTCTCATAGTACTAGTATTTGAGATTTGTTGACTACTATTTTTTTTTTATCTTATCCTTGAAAAAGCACGGACGATCAAAAATAATAATATAATTATCCGTAATAATCTGCAAAGCAACAATAGGAGTTCAAAGAAACTTGTTTTCAGTCTCATTTACCTCTATCTGTACTTTGGTTTTTTTCCTCCTTCAATTTATATTATATATATTATTTATGGTTAAATATTTCCTTTTCTTTCCCTTCTACTCTCCTCGATTGGGATCTTCCATGAAAATAAATAAACCAGTATACAGTGTATAAAAAATATATCACGAAGAACAAAAAAAAAAAAAGCATGCTGTTGTCACCTTTCTTGTTTTTCAAGGATGCCACAAGCAATAAGAGGAGTATTGGACGTCATTTGCTATATTGACTGGTTAATAATATAAAAAAAGTGAAGATTTGACAAGAGAATTTTGAGGGGAAGAAAAAATAAACGAGAAGAGAGGAGGAGCTATTATCATTATTATTTATATTTCTATTTAATATGAAAACAGTATTAGTAAATTACTAATCCAATAGAAGAAACATCTTGATTATTTCGAAATACTGTAAAAAATACAATCGTATTTTTATGCATCAACTGGAAAATAATAGTATTTTTAATTTTCTTCAAAATCAATTTCACATTTGGTTTATTCTTTTTTTTCACATGTATAAGAGAAAATAAATAGCGAACTATATTATATTTGTCGAGGAGAAAATCAAAGGGAAACCTTACTGCGTTGTGTTTTCTCTCATCATACAATCATGATTTACAAACGAGAATAAACTTCAATAAGCATCTGTCTGGAACAGGTTCTTTTTTTTTTATGTAGAAATAAGATTTTTACCTTTCTACTTAGAGTCATTAATCCCCCACCTCCTTAACCTGGCCGATCATTTTTTTTTCTCATTGATTGCTAAATACGTAAACTCTTTTTTTTTGACGATGGGTGCCGCATATGAAACTAAGAACATAAAAATATATATTCTTTGTGCGTTTATATTTATTCTTAAAATGCCCTGATAAATGATCTGATCATTTGTTTTGGGGGATTTATGTATAGGTTCCCATGATGAAATTAATTCATCATACAGCCAACAAAAAATATACTTTTCTTTCGGTGCTTTTTTTAATATAGCACTCAATTTTCCTCTGTTGTCGATTATTATAAGCATCAAATGATGAATTTACCTTACTATTTGTTCTATATCTAATTGATAAGTTTCAGATTTTACAGTACGAAATATTCGACAAGCAAATAAGCAGAAATTTTATAATGCTGATATATTATCGTAAAGAGCTGTTATCTTTTGTTGGGCTGATTTAAACAATATATATATATACTTGATAATCTGCTTAATCTGTCATATATTATCATACCGTATTTACCATATTATTATTCGAAAATCTTAATAACTACATAGTACGTAATGGTTATCATTGCATCCATATGACAGAATTATCATCTATGACTACAATTCATATTTATTATTACTAAGTTATATCCCCGTATGCTATAATATGTCTTTGAAGGCTGCTTACGCACAAATTTGGAGCCTGTTTTTCTATATATCAATAATCTGGTGTTGCTGTAGTATGAGTATCAATGGTTTAAATATATACCATACTATTTTTTTTTACTTTATTCTTCAGGCTCGGTCGTGGTATCAATGATACTTAAATTTAACCAAATTTCCTAAAAAAAGAAGTAAATCGTGTTTAAATTATGTTCTTCTCGAGCAAATAATAGGTATAAAAAATTCCATTCATTATACATACAAATCAATTAAAGTATTATGGCCTTATCCGTTAGAAGAAATATTTCCGAAACATATGTATAATTACAGAACCATCTGTATAGGGGATTACTAATTAACATGCTTATTAATATTTATTAAATTACTACGTTTAACGTTTGCTTCTAAGTAGATGAAATGTAAGATAAAATTATATCTAATATCCAATATTTTCTATGTATCGAGTATTGTTTTGTTTTTGAATTATTTATTATATATTATCTACTAAATTAAAATGCACCTGCTTGTTGTAACTCTTGGTTCACAGTAATGACTGCCTGACAAAATCCATGCTCAAATTGCCATGCATTTGCAGATGCATCTTGTTTATTTTGATCCTGGTTACAATGTTGTTGTGCATATTCATGCGCCAGTTGTCCAACAAATCCAACACGACTTTTAAATCCTTCAACAAAACGTAATGCCACATCATACCCTTTTTGATAACCTTGTTGGAAACGCCATGCATTATCTACGACATTTTTCCCATTTTCTTGCTGAGACCAATACTGTACATGACTATTGTATGCTCCTTGCATCGTCGCTTCTTTTTTATTTTGAATTGATCCGATTACATCGTTATTGACATTGATGAAACCACCACCAGGTACAGGTTGATCAATAATATGATTCTTGAGACAATAAACTAAACTCCAATACCACCCATCATCAGCTGTTTTATATGTCCAATAGAATTGACCAGCGCATGTTTCGTTCCATACTTGTAACTCGGCACGACCGAAATCCTTCATGACTTGGCCATCATGTTGTCCCTTGGGGATCGATTTGCCATTCAAAACAACGGCCCATTCACCTACTACCATATTACCACGAATACGTTGAGATGCTGCTGCTAGTTTGGATTTTAATCCAGTTGTTAAGTGCTTGGTATGTTGTTCAGCAGTTTTGGCGTGATCGGCTGGCATATGACAAAAATATTGATGAGTGTCCAAAACACAGAAATCAAGTTCGGTTTGATGTTTGGCGAGTAATTCACTGTATTTGTCGACATTCCACGCGTCACCAATATAAATGGGTAGCCGAATATTTGGTGTTGCTTGACGTATTTGACGAATGGTTTCTAAATAAAAGTTGGATAATGCTGAATCGTCCTGTGGTTCGTTTAATAATTCCAAACCAATGACATTGTTGATAGGGGCTAATGCGTTAGCCAATTTGAGTAATATTTTTCGAGTCAATGATTCATTATGTGATCCTAGCGTAGAAAATAGTTGAGCTTGTCCAGTAGATGAACCACAATGACTATCACAATTTTGACCACCTAGCGTATATTATCATTTTTTTTTACATTTATAGTAAAATTATATATAAAAAGAAAGCTTCGTTTGTTAATTATTTTTTAATGAACAAATACATCTTTTCGAATGTTTGTTACATGAAGTCTTTTTTTGTAGAGTTAAAAAAGAAGAGTAATTTATTGTTTACCTGGGGCACCATGAAGGTCCACTAATACACCAATATTATGTTTTGCCGCATTATGAATAATAATAAAAATATAATTCCACGCGGCATCATAAACGCCTTGAAATTTTTTAAATGGACCGGCAAGGTCCTCTTTATCCGCTACAGCCCAATATCCAACTGGAAGCCGGACAGCATTGATTCCAGCATTCGCCAAAAATGCAAAATCCTGCTCGGTCACAAAATTCTTCCAATGTTCTTCAAGTGAAGACCGTGCCGTTTCACGCGATTCACAGGCTTCCAAGTAATCGATTTCTGAATCCCAATCATGGCGTAATCCACTGGATTTCAATGCTGGTGGAGCTAACCATCCTTCAAGACAAAATAAAGAACCAAGGTTCACACCAACCTGTTTACGATGACGATACATTTCGCTTGTTATGGGATCAAAGGGTGGAAATTGAGGTGCAGGTGGAATATTTTGTGAGGGTGGTAACGGTTCTGGATTACCACCCAGATGTTCATCGATCTTTTTGAACACGTTTTTCAATTTGTGAGCCATGGTGATAGTCTATTTTAATTAGTAGATGTAGTATGAAAAAAAAAGGGAAGAATATAGTGATACTAAAAATGAAGGGAGAGATGAGTAAGAATGTTCTATTTCTATTTTTTTTTTTTTTTTTTTTTTTGATAAGGCTTCAATGTGTCTTCTATTGTGTAGGAAAAGAAAAAAATAAAGAAAGATTAAATTTAATTGTATATATTTTTTAGTAACAAACAAAAAAAAAAAAAGGAAAAACTACCCGCGTGCCCTTTTTTTTTATTCTGCTTAAACAAACAATAAAATAAACAATATTATCCGGAACATATAATGTCATGAATTAAGAAATGTCATTTATAAAGCTTTATTATTATAATTGCTCCAATTCGTATTCCCTTTTTTGTTATGTTCTGAAACTTTTTTTTTCTAAAGTCAATAATGTCACTGTTATCACCAGAAGAAAGTCCTCCATTAACAGCTCACTTTAATGTTTTTGGGGTCCCAGAATGTTATTATCATGTTAAACTTCAAGTTGGCTCTACTAAGGTAATAAACTATTTATATATATATTCTCTATATATACATATGTGTGCCATGTATATTTAAATATTTTTTCTCGTCGTTGCTATATGAAACATAACAGATGAATCTTGTCCTGGATACCGGATCATCTAATACCGCCGTGATTTCCGACCATTGCAAAAGTATGAATTGCACCTTTGTTCAAGAACCCCACTTGTCTGTTAATCCTGAAGCTTTAATAAATGAAGTCAGTGCTCGTTATGGAAACGCAAAATCAAAAGCCTCATGGCATGGTTATGCTACAAGTCAAATGGTTAAATTACGGCAAAATAAATCGTTCTTTTCACGTATCGATGTGATTACTGGAAGTGATCGTTTCTTTTTACCAGGATGCCCGCAAAATCAAGGATTATGGGGATTGGCATATCCAGGATTACAAACACAACCTCAGGATGCTGAATATTTGGATCATGGTATATCAAAAGAAACATTGTTTGATTCAGCACGAAATCAGTTAGATATGCCAGATTCATTTTCGTTTCAACTTTGTCCGTTATCTTCAGTAGATCCAGTAGCTGCTCATGGATTTGATATTATATCAAGTAATGAAAACTTTGATAACAGTCTGGTTACTGCATCCAGTTCTGATGATAGAGAAGAATTGGAGGGAATAGGGGCATCTATTTGTCCAAAACATCATATGGGTCATTTCTGGCTTGGTGGGTATCCAAGCCGTTTTGTTCAGTCATCTATTACTTGGGTTCCATTGGTCAATAGTCATTATTATGAAGTTTCCATGGATGGTTTTTTTGTAAATAATCAAGTTGTTGAAATGGATGATAATTTGGATACCCAAAGAACCATTGTTGACACTGGTACAAATGATATCATTCTTAGCACCGAGGTAAAATATGTTCTATATACTTTTTTTCGATCTATTTGTTATTGTTGTCAATTATCTTTTTTCTAAAAAAAAAAAAAAGAGTAAACAAACAAGTAAACTAAATTATGCTTCTTTTTTTTTAGAATTTAAATCAGTTTCTTAATGCATTATGGAAAAGTAATGTAATTACATTCGACCAATCATTTATATCCCCAGAATACGAACGCGCATTTTGGATGGATAATGCACAATTGACAGTTCCAAGTAGCTCCGTCAAGCTCAATACTAGCACGACTGTATCTGTTTCTTTAGGCGGGCAAATGATTTCAATCCCCTTGGAAAATCTTATTAAAGTCAATCGTGTCATGGAAGAAACCCGTTCTTCGTGGATTAATATTAGTTGGACCGGACTTTCAGATGGTGGTAATACTAATATGGCAGGTACCGTATTAGGAAACACATTGATGCGTGGTAAAACAACTGTATGGGACCGAGGTGGCAGACGTTTAGGATTTGCAGATGTTGATCCTCTTACTTGTTGTCAAACTTCTTCTGGTAACGACGTTGATAGACTTTTATCCTCATTACCAGCGATAGATAAGCCGATACGATATAAAACGAGTAGTGGATTATCAAATACAGATGTTATGCTATTAGATCAAAGTTCCTCTCCAGTGAGTGTGGGATCTCGTTTTGTATGTGTATTATTCATGGGTTTGGTTGTGATTGCATGTTTAGGTGGATTAATTCACGGAGCTTTGTTGGCATGGAAACGCTTTCATGTCAAGCCAAAAAATGAACTTTTCAGGAGACAATTGGATATTGGTGAACGTCAACCAGTGATCAAAATTGATTTGCCTTTGCCTTTCAATGAAGGAGCATATAAAAGTAATGATGATCATAATATTGTAAAAGACGAAGAGAAGCAAGAAAGAGAAGAGAAAGATTATGAAATCATATAATATTTAGAAGTTCCTTTATTAATTATATTAAATTTCCCCATCACATGTAACAATAATCTATATCTACTTACAAAGTTCTTTATCCTAATATTGTTCCTTTTTTTTATCATACGTAATAAATACTACCTTTTAGATACAGTAAATTTGATATGATGCTTCGAACTTGAATAAATCCCGGAAGATATGATGAGAATTTACTACGGTAAAATCCGATTGATTCTTATAAAATTCTCCTAAACTTGAGTTCATGAGAAAAAATTATGGCGGTTAAGTTCGCACAACAATCCTCTTTTGTCCCGCTTTAATATTCTTTTTTTTTTTAAGATTTATGCTACCATTTTCTTAAGGGAATCTTTTTTTCTTTTTTTCTTTTTCTTCTTTGAAACATATACAATAACGATAAAATGACTGGATTATCTGCTAGTGAGAAAAATGTTAGCCACGACGCTTTTCTTCTTCAAGGAAAGACATGTGTAGGTAAGCAAGCATTTATTTATTTTTGGCTACTACTAAAAAAAAGGATTACAGGAAATTAACGGCAGTAAAAAAAACATCCAGTGACAGGAGGTGTCCGCGGTATTGGAGGTGGTATCGTCCGAGGTTTTGCTCAAGCAGGTGCATCTAATATTGCTATGATTGATATTCGAGATGAACTTGGTGCAAAAGCTGTCGAATCATTATCTAAAGAATTCCCATCCACCAAATTCAAGTATTATCATTTGGATATTAGTAATTATGATGAGGTATATATAATAAAAAGGGTGTAGGAGAGTGATATTATTGAATTATTCATAGAGAAGGAGGGGAAAAAAGAGGAGGAAGAAGGGGAAGGGGAAGGCAATGATTTGTTGCTGAGCAGGAGAAAAATAAAAAACTTAAAATGTTGCTACTTTATATAATTGTTTGTTATGTGTAAACACGTTGTTGTAGGTTCAAATAATTTATGGTTCAATTGACCAAGATTTTGGTGCTATTCATGTTCAAGTCAGTTGTGCTGGTATTGCTGAATATCTACCAGTATTAGATCATACACCCGATACTTGGCATAAGGTGATGCGTGTTAATGTGGATGGTACATTTTATACTGCTCAGGCCGCTGCAAGGTATATATATAGGATTGGAGTAAAAAAAAATTAGGTTTGATTATGTAATTATAATAATTTTTGTTGATCAATGTATGATTGCATTATATAGATGTATGGTCAAGTATAAAATTCCTGGTTCAATTATCCTTATTGGTTCTATCTCAGGTCATGTAATTAATCGTCCAGACGCACAACCAGGGCTGGCCCATTATTGTGTATCAAAGGGTGCCGTTGTACATATGGCAAAAGCATTAGGCGTAGAGTTGGCAGAACATAAGATCCGTGTAAATAGTTTATCACCTGGTAACATTGTTACACCTATTGCTCCAGCGGATGAAAAGAGTTTGGCATATTTTGCTCATGCAACACCTCTGGCAAGAATGGGGACTCCTGCTGAAATTGCACGACCTGCTGTTTATCTTGCTTCAGATGCTAGTTCATTTCAAACTTGTACTGATGTTCTTATTGGTAAGTTAAATATCTATATAATATTGTGTAGTATTCTTTTTCGTTACAAACATAAAATACTCATCCTCTCCTACTGAATAATAACTTTAGATGGTGGTCTCGTTGCCTGGTAAAATCCCATAAATGTGTGTATTTATATTTCAAAACAAAAAAATAAAAGAGCAATAATATCAAATGGTAAGAAGTGAATTATTATATATACATTTTGTCCTTCCTTTTTTTTTACAAGAAAGAACTACTTCCAGAACCAAATCGGCCTCCTAATTCACGTGCACTCTTTAACATTTCTTGTTTTTGTCGTTTATCCATGCCTCTCTTTGGTGCATTCAGTAGATCTTTCTCACGATCAAAAGGTCGACTGGCGACATCTTCTGTTTCTTTTCTTTTCTTATTACGTCCTTTTTCTCGATGTAATTCTACTAGTGACTTGGGACGTTCCGTCATCTAAATAAAAGAATTGAATTATTAATATATTTCAATCGTTCTTTACTCATATTAAACTATATATATTCTGTTTACATTATGTCGCTGAACATTTTGTCGAACTTCTTGATCATGTTTTGAATATTTGAGGGGTAAGTCTTGTTCTTCAGATTGTTTTCGTTTTTCACGGTTCTTTTCTTTATCTGCTGGTGTATCTGTCCACACACTGCGATCTTTTTCTCTTGCCGATAAGTTACTTGTACTAAACCCTCGAGATTTTGATGAATCCGCTATGTAAATAATAATAATAATAATAAAATAAACATAAGTCTGATGGCCTTTTTTTAACTTGTTTCTAAGTATTATGTAGATATATATCTTACCACCACGTAAATAATCAACTTCGGGTGGAAGTAACATCCAATCCTCTCGCTGGATTTTCTTTGTTGGATTTGCAGCATCTGCTTTTTCCTGTATTTTAATTACACAAACACACTGTCAATATCATCTATCAATCTCCCTTGATTGTTAAAAAAGAACATGAGCTTACAGCTTCCATTGCTTCTTTACTCCGTAATGCTCTTTCTTCAATATCTGCTACTGCAGACCGTACTGCATCCTAAAGCATAATAAAAAAAATATTAGTTTTTACTAGTCTCTGTCTATACATCCAATGCTTTTCAAAATAGACATACTTTTTCTGGATTGTAATTTGTGGGTAAACTAGGCCCCACTATATCATCACCATCATCATAGCGGCTGGGTAAAGCAGGACCTGCTGGTGCTCGACGTCTTCGTCTTTCACTACCATTGTCATTGCTTGTACTAGTAGTGCTTTTTTGTTTGCTTCGTGCTTGTAATAGATCCGGAGGTAATGCTGGTGCAAAAGCATCTGGATCGTCGTCTTTATCATCATTAGCAGGAGGAGGAGAAGGTGCACTGGATTTTTCTTCTTCCTTTGATCGTTCTTGCCTTCGTTTAGCTAATACTTCAGCCGAGATAGAAGGACCCACTGGATCTTTACGTACAACATCTTGAACTACTTCTTCATCTGCTTCTGCTTCATCTAATTCAACTACTGGTGATTGTCGTTCTTGTCGTTGCTTTTTTTCTAATAAATATTTTGGGATGTCCGGTCCAATCATATTTTTTTTACGACTCAATGTTGTATGAACAGAGAGAAAAAAAAAAGAAAAAGATGAAAAAAAAAAGAGACGTGACTCCAAAAAAATTTAGGGAATTGCATTAACAGATTAATAAATTTCCATCTCCACCAAAACTCACTTTTACTCTCTTCGTATAGCTCTCTTTCTCTTTTCACCTTATATATTTATTTGTATAGAAGAACGATTTTTTTTATTGCATAATTTTTTTTATCAATTCTAAAAAAAAAAAAAGAAAAAAATATACAATGGCGCTACGGGTTCCACCTGCTATCATAGTAGTTTCTGGAGCATTAACAGGTATCATTGCTCTTGTTGCCATTTCATATGGTATCGACCATTATTATTCTACTGCACCTCAATCACCCACAACAGCAAATGCAACAAATTCAAATGCAACCTCAAGCGAAACTCGAAGATCAACACGATTACGTCGATCCCGACATGTACGTCGGCGTCGATTACGATCGGGTCATCATCGTCGGACAGAAGGAGACCCAGAAGATGCTGTTTCTTTATTACAAGTACCACTATCTGAATCAGAAGAAGAGGTGGCGTTATGGAGTGAGGATGATAATAAAAACTTATTAAATGTAATATATGCTATATCAGAAACACAAGCACGGAAAGGTAAAAACGTATTCTAAATGTACATATATATATATAAATATATAATCATTTTTTCTTGAAATTAAGTATTGATGTTTACTAACAAACTTTGTTTCAAAACTTCTCGTCCTTTTTTATTTTCAAATTTCGTAGAAGGATATATTCACCGTATGTAAGACTGCTTTGAATATTGGGATTAATTATATGGATTCATGCAAATTAGGGTGGTTAATATATATATATATATGGATAAAGAGAGAAGAGAGAAAGAATGGATAGGAAAGGTATAAGTTAAGCTCACACAACTTGCTATTATTATTATTATTATCATTATTAGGTGGCATCACATGCAACAAATGTAGTGTATCACCTATCCGCGGTACTCGATACAAATGTGCAAATTGTGTCGACTTTGATTTATGTGAAATGTGTGAAGGATCTAATTCTCATTTAACAACACATGTATTTTTAAAAATTCGAATACCAATACCACCACTTGCCAATCCTCGAAGTGCTCTTTTGCCAGCATTTTATCCCGGAAATGATGAAAATAGTAGATGGACACTCTCTTCTGACAAAATACGTGAATTACAAGAGAAAACACATTGTAAGTTTATGTCTATCAACGTAATGATAACAAGAACTAACAGGGGAAAAAACCATCTATATACAGTTGATCATCTGGAACTTGAAGCACTTCACGAACAATTCAAATCATTAGCGACGGTAGATAAAAATGAACATCATGAACGTGGAATCGATAATGAAACATTTGAACAATGTTTGGGACCACTAGGACTAGAAAAGAATTTGATTACAGAACGGATATTTGCGTTTTTCGATCAAGATCGGGATGGTATAATTAGTTTTCCAGAGTTAGTGGGTGGATTAAGTGTATTATGTAAAGGAAACTTGGACGAAAAGATTGAATGTAAGTCTATCTATTGATGAAATTAATCGAGTCTCATAACAATTAGAAGCTTATGTGCACAATGTAAAAGCTGCTAAATTTTTATTATTATAATAATTATTAGATGCATTTAAGGGATATGATTTGGATGAAGATGGATATATTTCACGTGATGAACTTTATCGTATGTTCAAATCATACTTTTATTTATCAATGGAACTCGTACGAGACGTAGTCAGTGCTATGGAAGATGAGATGATGGATAATTTTGAATTTTCTGCATCTCAACCTGTCAGTGCAGCATTCAATGTCGCTATTCCATCCTTGCCATCATCCAGTCAAAACAGTAGTGACGAAGAAGATGAAGAGCATCATCACCGGCATAATGAACATGGCAATAATATTAATGAAGAAGAGGAAGTAGAAAATTCTGAACGACGTGAACGACGTCGAAGACGACGATATCCAAATAAAGAAAATTATTTCCAACAACAATATCGAGATCAACAACAACATCAACAATATCATAGTGATAATGATGATAATGAAATAAACGACAAAGAAAACTTCGGCTATATTAAAGAAGAGCCTCAATTTGAGTTTGATCGGTCACTTTCTAAAAATAAACAACGGCATATAACAACAACAAATACACGAAATATAGCAGTAGAACAGCAAGAACAACAAGACGAAATAGAAGATGATGAAGATGTCATTGGACCCTCATCGCCAAAACGAACTTGGGAAGAGAAATTTCCAATTATGGAAACCATGTCACAAGATGCAATAAATGAAATGGTGGATAAGACATTTAAAAATATTGATGCCAAGAGGGAAGGATACATTAGTTTGGAAGAATTTCGACAATGCGTTCAAACAGATTCAAGTATTGTTAGTTGGTTTGAAGCATTGGGAACTGTATTTTAGAGCATTGTCTTTTTTTTAAAAATAATAATAATAATAGTACAAAAATATAATATAATACGAATTTTCACTATTGTTTCTTGATACCATTTCCATTTTCATCTACAACTACAGTCTCAGCTACATCGTCATAAATATCAAACCGGCGTTGGTCGTAAAGTGGAATGCTGCTACGGATCGTTTGAACTTCTTCAGGATCTATATATTTTATCGTTTTGAACTGTTAATACAAAGTATCCATCTTCGCATCAATCAATTTATATAAAATTTACCAATATCTGCATAAACGATCGTTTCCTTTTCATCACAGGTTGCAACCACAAAACCCCTAAATTGACAAAATAATATTAGTTAGTAATCTGATGTTGCATATTGTACATTCATCTATCCAATTTGAAGAATACATTACTTTGGATCAACTACCGTTGAATGCCCCCATGCATGATAAGATGCAGTCATATCACGTGCTGGTGAGCAAGCAGCGACATACATTTGGTTGTCCACGGCTCTAAAAATATTTATATATAGTGGTTACTTATCAAATCTTTTTTTTTCTGGAAAAAGGATATATGAGGGGTTTTATACCTTGCACGCTGTAATAACTCCCAATGCATAGGACCAGTTGTCATATTGAAAGCACCAGGATAAAGCATAGCAACACATCCTTTACGTGCTGCTACCATGGCTAATTCAGGGAATCTACAATAAGTAACAAGGAGTGTTATTAAAACTATCATTCAAATCCGTAATGAATATCGTTTCATGTAATAAATTTTAGACATTACCTAATATCATAACAAATACCCACACCGATTTTACCATACTCTACGTAATTCATTCATCATTCATTTCATTAATAAGCAATATTTATAAATTATATTCAAATGTTAAATATATGTTGTGTTTGTATTTACTTGTGTCAACGTGTGTCAATGAATTGCCAGCTGATAAAGTCTCGCTTTCCTATAAAATTTTTTTTGCATGAATTTTTTTTTTTCACTGATATAACAATAAATTATTAGTCATTTACAAAGAATGAAACCTTACAATAAAACGAATTTTTCCAGGAACATCGATATCGAATAAATGAACTTTACGATGAGTAGCAATCATCTTGCCTATATATTTCAATATATGGAATATTAATTATCTATACATACAGAAATAAGTATTCTGCTTCTACCTGTTGGATCATAGACTGTCAATGTATTGTAAAGCTTATCATCATCTTTTTCATCACGTTCAGGAATCGATCCTCCAAAGAGATATATGCCAGCTTCCTAATAAATGTATTTTATTAAAAAAAAACTCCCAAAATTTTAACCAAACACTCACTTTATATTTCTTTCTTTTTTTTTTTTTTTTTTTTTTTGATTACTCACCTTGGCAACATTTGAAAGCATTTCAACTGAAGGACTAGACGACAATTTCTCAGCATATTCTGGGAAGAAATTCGTTCCATAGGGTGAATTAAAACATTCCTAATAATTGTTTCATTGTTAAATATAATACACATGTACTCATATGCTATAGGTCGTTAAACTTTTTTTTTCATTATACCGGAAGCACGACAACGTTAGCGCCGTTTTTAGCAGCTTCTAAAACTTGAGTACGAGCTTTGGCAAGATTAGCTTCTTTATCAGCCGACCCTTTCAATTGAATCAAGGCAAGCTTAAATTTAGATGCTGGAGCAAGAATGGATTGAGTCATGAAGCGATATTGTTGTTGGAAAGGTCGACTAGTACAGCGAGAAAGAAAGTTCTGTCGAAGTGTAGAAGAGAAAAGCATAATATGAGTTTTACCCAAACTTTCGGCCCTTGTTTTTCGCACGCAAAAAAAAAAAAAAAAAAGACTTGAAACGTTCTTCCGGATCAAATAAAAAGCATAATCTAAATTTTGTATAATATTTTCTCATATGCAACCCAACAAAAAAACAATACGGGAAATTGATGTTACCGTGTTATCTGTTTGTTTGTTAGTACTATTATCAACAATATAATTATATAATACACACGTTTCTCTCTGGGACCGATAATGATTTGTTTTCGCTGAATAGACTATGTCTGTCTAATTATTGTTAACGATGAAACTAATTATCATAACCACTGTATTCCATTTGGAAAATAATTAGTTATTTTTTATCCGTGCATAAATAATTATCAACAGAATGTATATCCACGAACCTTCGTTATCCCATCTCTCTTTCATATTGTCTGTAAAAAAAATACTGTATATCCATACAAAATGTAAAAAAAAGAGTGAATCAAGCCTATTTTCATTGCAATAGAACAGGAAAATAGCCTAGTAGTTCTGTGATAAAATCTTCAACCTCTATGATCGGCCTACATAAGAAGACATTCTCACTCTTCTTTACCTGTATTGCTTTTTCATTTTAAAAATTGTTCGGATGTATGTGTCTATCAGAAAACATATAAAATTCTAATCGTTCATCTCGAAAACCGGATTGTAATATTATTTGCTTGTAAACCTACTATAGTAAACAAAAACCTGTTACATTACAACTGTATACTGTTTTTGTTACCATATAACACTACCTCAAAGATGCTAACTTAACATAGGTTGAAAGAAAATGTGCTTCTACTTTTTTTCCTAAAAAAATAGTATATATATTTCGCTACGTACTACAGCATGAAGGAAAGTATACAGTCTCTTTTATTATATGCAAACATACTGTATTATGGAGTATGCTTGAAATGAGATAATACATCTTGAAACTACAAGTATTTGGCTGGTACTTTTATCTTCTTATTAGCATCACTATTGTATTATTCACATCAGTGTTTCTGCTGCTCCTTCGCAACGACGATGATTCATATTTATTACATGAGCGTTTTACTGGTTTAGCTAAAATAAGATCGTTGTCATGACATAATTTTAGTGATTCATATAAAAACAAACAATTCACTATCAACCAGTTACCGCCATAAATTAAATGGTGTGTAAAGTAACTTTTTTATATGTTAAACAGCGTATATTATGGAAAGTATATTTGTTCTTTAGCTCATTTTACCTCTTACTTTACTGATAGTAATACGGAAAGATCTTTGGTAACTTTTCAATACTCAAGTACAGCTGGAGATAGTTCTACTGTATGATACCACGTACATCTTTCTTTATCAAAACGTTCATCATCCAGAATATTTCCCCCCTACAATCTTGGCCCTATTTCAATCTATGACATTGTTCCTTTCAGTATTTGACGTTCCTTTCTGTGTGGTTTCAGTGATTCAATAAGATCGTCACATGACGATGCAGTAAACATTTTGTAGAAAACAGTTTAAAGTTTGACTTACCTTTGACAATGGTTTGACATCCACAATCACAGGTCTGAAACAAGAAGTGACATGACCTAAAGCTTTGTATCTATTACTATTATTACACAAACGTCCGTTTGTTCCTATAGATAATTTTAAACAAATATAGATAGGGATTTCTATTTTTGCATATATACTGGATATTATGCAGCACACCGTTTGATATGGCTACTACTGGCCGAGTTTGATTGAATCGCAGACTCGAGTAATGTAATGAGAATAACGCTGAAACGTGTAATAAATAAGAATGCTTTAACTTTACATTAAAGATCATTACTCAAATTCCATGCCCCTATTTCAAATCTTTATTAATGTGACAATTCCTATAACAACAAATTTACGTATTGATAATCATTCTTGTATCGTTTTATATGGGTGATAAAAATTTATAGACAATTCAATTTTAAAAATTAAGGCACATATTCTATTTGCTCGACTCTTACATCCCATTTTTCATCTTTCCCATTGGCCATATCCAACGTCCTTTGTTGAAAAAACAAAGATGTGAGGAAAAGATCTTCATAAATTTATTATATGATATGCACCCCACAAAAAAAAAAAACGCGTTCCGACAAAGGGACGCGTGACAATTTAAAACAATATAGTGAAAAAAAAAGCAGCCGTGTGAAATAATAAAAAATTTATTGAGGGTGATCAAGAGTAACGAAATCAAGTTTTCTTTTATAACTTGCCAGACAAACGTTCCTCAACCAATTTCTCGACTTTGCTAATATCTGGACGACCCAAAACTGCAATCTTGCGATCCCAATCAATTACAAATGGGCGTTCCAACATGGCAGGATCTTCTTCAATTAAGTCAAAAGCTTCTTCAAAAGAAGTGGCTTTACCTTGAACTTCAGGTCGAAGTAAATAATCCCAAGGACGATCTTCTTTCCATGGGCCATCTTTATTTTTGATACCCAGATATTCAACAAGAATTTCAAGTGTTTCACGGGAAGGAGGTGTTACCTTGTACTTGACGATATCAAGTTTATAATTGCCTTTTTCTTGGTTTTCTTCGAGAAGTGTAGTTGATTTACGGGATTTGGTACATTGTGGATTGTGATACACAGTAAGACCAGTTGTAGGTGCCATATTGTGTTATATATATATTGTTAGTTGTTATACAAAACGTAAGTAGTAGCAACAAAAACCTAGAAAGGTTATTACAAAAAGAAATGAAACCAAATAAGATGATCAAAATAACCTTTCCGAACACTTATAATTTATTTTTGTCAGTCACCGCCTCCTCCGATAGACTGGAAAAAAAATCAGGTCTCACGTGCGTTTACGTTTTCCGATGATAGGTTTGAAAATGATGCAATTTGAAGAAAAGAAAACGCGTATTTTTTTTTTAATTGCTATGATAACATAAATTTTCTTATATATTGTGCAATACTTACAGCTTGATATATGATGTAAAAGGTGTATGCTGGTCCAAGAAGGTTGGAAATAAACACCATTACTGTAGCTGCTGAGATTATACAATATTGGGTCTTGCCGTTTCTGGTAAAGGCGATCTTTTTTCTTTGTTTTCGTCGGCATATACAGATGTAAGCGGCACTCATTTGTTGGTTCCTAAACGCGAAAAAAAAAGAATATTATGTCTTTCACTCTGAAAACTGTAACTACTTCTTTATACAAACCCTTTCTGCTTGGGCCAGCAGCAACAAAAAGAAAAGATTGGGTTCAATCGATTCCACCATTTTCAATAAAACGCCCAGATAATCCTATCAAAATCCTGATTCTCTATGGCTCATTACGAAAACGTTCAATCTCGCGATTACTGGCTCTTGAATTTGGTCGTGTACTTGAACATATGGGGGCTGACGTTCGTATTTATTCCCCAGATGATTTACCTTTAAAAAATGGAAACAAGTTACATCCTAAGGTTGTCGAGTTAAGAGAACTTTCTACTTGGTCTGATGGTCAAGTATGGGGTAAGGGAAATCGTTATTCTTTGACTTTTCATACACGCAAAAAAAAAAAAAGCTTTAATTTTTTTTTATGTCTTTTACCATGCTCAATTCTTTTCTATATAAAAAAGTATCTCCTGAACAACATGGTCAAATATCAGGCGTTTTCAAGACACAGCTCGATTGGATACCTCTATCGTATAAAGATAGTGATGGTAATGAAATGAAGCCTACTCAAGGCAAAACGTTGGCTGTAGCACAAGTACATGGCGGAGCAGAGGGTTTTAACGCAGTTAATTCATTAAGATTATTGAGTCGATGGATGAAAATGTACACAGTCTCTAATCAGGTCTGTATTTCTAAAGCATGGGATGAATTTGATGATCAAGATCGTATGAAACCATCATTTCATCGAAATCGAATGGTAGATGCAGCCGAGGAATTATACAAGCTGACTACTTTATTGGGACCACAAAAGGATTATTTGCTGGATCGATATAGCGAACGGGAAAAGAAGATCGAAAAGAAGGTGCAAAATGATGAATTCTCAATAAGTCAGACTCAAAACAAGTACGATGAAGGAAAGGCTATCAATCCAGCGTTCAATTTTTTAGAAGAACATGTGTCTTCGAAACGGAGGAATGAGACTCCTTGATAATATACATATTATCGAGATTTGGTCTATATCTCTCTACATTTCTAAACATTTGATAAACTGTTTGATACTTTATTTTTAATTACATATCTTTTCCATACACACTATATCATATATCATATATATATATATCGAAACTATATTCACAGCCATTAGTCCATTACTCTCATTATACTTTGTATTTATATATAGATACAATTTGTATACATATGTGTTATATTTTTGAATAAAAGAAAAAAAGGTAAAAGAATAGTATCATAGGGGTGATATTAGTTATTATTTAGGTTGTAGAAGACCCTTCTTATCAAACCACGAATGGTTTCTACTTTTTGGCATATGAAATTAATTAAGTTACCACAAGGAAAATTCCATTGCCCCTTTTTCTATTATTATTATTTTATAAATCGTCAACACTATCATTACTACCATCATCTCCTTATATATATATGACATTCTTTTTATCATAAATGTTTATATATTTATATATATATACATTTATATATATTACATATCTTTAATTTGACCCATAGTTGTACTGTCACTCTAGTAATGATAATGTATTTTTTCAAGTTGATAAAAATGTTATTTAAATCATTTTGATTACAAAACGTAAAAAGTATTATATTTTGCACTGCTGGTACCAGCAAATAGTAAAAAGAAAAAAAGTAAAATAGATAATGCACAGTAAATATTCGATCAAATTTTTTCTGTGGTTTATTTTTTCACTTACGTATCAAAGTAAAAGAGAGAGTGGTAAAAAAATAACAAGAGGCGCTCAGACATATTCTTGCATACTAAAAATAAAGCGAATGAGTTAATGGTTTCAGGAAAATGAATTCTATGGCTACTTAAAAAGGATAACTAGGGAAGGGGTCTAATAAATTTTCTACTTATAGTTGGAATGGACACATACCTTTACATATTTTCTTAAGCTTAATATTAACTTCTTCTTTTTCTAACTTTTTCTTTTCTATTACTATTTAGTATTACTGTTTAATGCAGATATGTGAATTAATAACAGTAACTCAATCACTATCTACTATTTATATGATACAGTATCAATAATTTTTTAAAGTTACTTTGGAAAGTTACGTATTAACAAAGTAAAAAGAATGATGCGAATGGATCTTCATTAAGATATCATCCTTTTCTTTTTTTCTATTGCCACTTTTCCTCTCCTTTCTCCTTTGAATAGTTTTTCTTATGCTTTTTTTTTTGTTATTCTTGTTTAAATTATATATATATTAAGGAAGTCTTAAGTCAGTTAAAAAAACAAGAATTTTTTATAAACACTCACTTAAATAATAATAACAATAATAAAAGCTCTTTCTTTTCGTTTGTTTTCTTTTTCTTTCTTTTCTTTTATTTATTTCAATATTCCAATATTTTTTTTATTGAGCTCCTTCTCCCCCCCTTCCATTCCTTGAAAAGCTCTTTTATATTAACTCTATTAAAAATCTTTGTAAACAGTACAAGTAAAAAAAAAAGTCATACCTTTATTTCTTTTTAATATACAAAACCAAAAAATATAACAAACTATAACTAAAAAAATGAAAAATTCTTGCTCACGACAAAGTTCATGGTCGTTTAAATCCAAGCTTTTACTGCGTTATAGTACTCCTAGTCGGTTATTGCGACAAAGTACATCCAGTGGAAGGTCATTCTTTTATTGTTACAAACGACATGAACCCTCTCATCTTTCAAGACGATGTACTTTTCCATTAGCTTATAATGCAGCGTCAACTCCAATGCGTACCTACTCAACACGTCGTCTTGTACGCTCTCACTATCTATCATCATCTTCTATCTCATCGTCATCATCATTTTATTCTTCTTATTCTCCTTCATCATCTTCTTCTTCGTTATCATCATCAAGAAGAAATAAGAAATATTCACAACCAACATCACCTCAACGTGTTTTTTCAGCTTTGTTTGGTAGAGAAGCAACCATTTCATCAGCAACTGAATCAACAGAAACACCTCATTCTATTCGCACCACAATATCTTTTGTCGGTGGTTTCGCTTCATCACATTCTCATGATAATCATAACCGAATTCCACCTGTATTTCATCAACAATCTGTACTATTTTTATTTGGATTTTTATTTTTTCCATGTTGGTGGATTGGTGCTTTACTTTATAAACACGAAAAAAAAAGTATTAACCATGATAATAATAAAATATATCAAAATAGCCAACAAAGAAATACAACAATTAGCATGATACCAGTTCATTCTTCATTATTAGCTAATGGTAGAATTAGCTCACGTATATTATATATACCACAACTTCAGGAAGACGAGGAAAAAGAATTAGGATACTATCCTCATCGTAATAGCTATCAGCATATTTATCAACACCAACAACAGAATGGTATAACATTAAATACTATTCGTAGAACATATTATATGAACAAGCCATTACCACGAATACCAAGCTGTTATGAACAAGAGCAAGAAATGTATCATCGTTGGAACAAATATATGAGTATTGTATCAATTGGTTTAATTGCATTATTTATTGCTATGTTTGTTTGGTATGATATTGGTGTTCGACATTTCTGGTGGAAAAAGTTGTATTAATTTGTTCATTATTGTCATTACTATTTTTATTTGGGGGAAATCACCACTCTATTATAATACTTTTTTAATTACTACATTACTTCTACATACATTATATATATAAACTATTTAATAATAATATTTTTTTTATTAATACTATTACTGATTTTTTTATTATTTACATTATTAACTATAATACAACATAAAAGTTAATTATAAAAAAAAAACAGATTCATGTAAAAATAAGAAAGAAAGGGTGGGGAGATAATATAGGTGTGTGTCTGAATTATGCAAAATAGGATATTTTTTTTAGTTGCCTAATTAAAGGTGCAAAGCTTTTTTGTCTCTGAAAAAAGACACATACGCACATGAATCACGAACTTACAAAAGAATGGAACAGTGATGCTTTTTCTGTTCCTGTTGGCTTTTCAGAAAAAATCCATCTTGTAATGCTGGTCCAAATTGACAACTTTCTGGCAAAGTTGAAGTAGATGAATTACTACTATTATTGCTATCACTTTCCCATGCATGTTGCTGTTGTGGAAAAGGTAAAGAATGTGGTAGCCTACGCATTGTGGCAGGACTGGTAGGATTAGTTTTTGATAGAACACTATTATCATAAACTGTTGTCATCTGTCGTGCTGTTACAAATTCATTGGTTTCCAATAATCCAAATTTTCTATTATATTTCACAAGAATCTTCTTTAATGCATAAGGTAAAATATGCCAGTCGAAGATTTTGAACTATATATATAGGCAGCATACACAATAAGTATGTAGATATTTAAATTAGCTGGTGTTTATTATACGAAACTCATCATCCAAATAAATCTATACATGTCACCCATATATATATATATATATATTCACTTGGAAAAAACCTACGTCTTTTTCAATAGATCTGGGAAATGGCGCTTTAAATCCCATCACGTGATAATACAAATCCACTGTTTCTTCTTCATGTTTGCTAACAGTAATCGGATGAAACCCTTCCAGGTTCCGACGAATACGATTTTTTTCTTCAATATTCAATGTGACCCGCATAATATATTCTAAAAGATGAATCAGATCAACAGATGTAATCCATAAATTCTGTTTAAATGTAATACATGACATCACCACTACTTGCGCTCCATTATTATCAGAAGATGCACTGAATTGTCCGTGTCGCTCTTGATTATTATATTCATCTTTTGACAAAGCACAAAAGTCACAACAAATTTTTATCTTGGATGTTGTTGCTACTCGCCAGAACTGAACTAATCGACGATGAGCTAAATTTTCTTCTTCTGTCCAATTCATTGAAAGAGTATCAAAATTAGAAAGAAATTCTAACTGTAAGGGCTGATCAATTTTTGGATAGGGTGTATATTCCTGCCATGTCAAGCCACTATCTGCTAATGGGTTAGGTCTAGGCTTCGTGAATCGCATTTCTTTTGTTCTTTTTCTTTTTGGATGATCATGTTTAGAAATATCGGATAATAAAGTTGGTTTTTGTTGTCTTTGTTGTCGTCGATTTGTTTGTTGCTGTTGTGTGACATTGAACATTGGTTGTTTACGTTGTTGTTGAGTCGAGACCGGTAATGACGGTGATGTGGATACCCCGACTATCATTGGCATCATCTTTGTGTTACTATTATTAAACTCTCGGAGCTGTTGTCCCTTGGCGGTGGTTGGAATATGAGATGGTGATGATGAATCACAAAGTAATAATAGGTCCGTGTCCATGCACGGGCCACTTGTTTTTCTTCCACTTTCTTCTTTTACCTTGCTTCCATTATTATCATTAACATAGTGTTGTGGTAAAGATGCGTAAAGAGTAGATCTTAATTCTGTTTCAAATGGTAAATCCATCATTCTCGTATTATTAAAAGAACAAATTGTTGTGCTTACTGATATTTATATAAAAAAAATTGTATTAATGGAGACCGTCCAGAATCAATTTAAACAATAACATTAAAAAAGTCATATGAACATTTTTTTTTTTTGCTCATCAGGCGTCTTACCTTCTTGGCTATCATTTCCATTTTTATCTCTCTTCTCAGTTGTATCAGTTATAACAGAATAATCAACTGAATTATACGATGATGAAAAATTAGGAGAATGATATAGTGTTGGTGTAGAAGAAGGAGAGACAATAACATTGCTACACTCTGGCCACGGTTGAGTTAATAATCGAGGTGAAGCTGTTTGCGGCGTACTGATAACGCTATTGATAGGTAATAAATTATCTTCTTCTTTTACTTCTTCTGTTGCTCTTCTCATCATTGTATATTGTTGTTGTAATTGATGTTGATAATAAAGATATTGACATTCTAAAGATGATGATGATGAAGATGCTTGATTGAAAGAATAATGATTACAAATATATGTAAAATGACCGACATACCAATATTGAATTGTTATATTATTTTCCAATAAACAAACATAAATTGGTATAGAAGTGGATGTCAACAATAATGGACGAATATAACAGTTATCGAGTATGTTGGGGGCATTACACATTAATATGATACAGTTTTTGTTATTATTGTTATTATACACTGTAGTGGTATTTTTAGGTAACATGACCTGAGTATTGTATAATATCAATTGATCAAATGCGATACAAAATACATGTTGTGATGCAAGCCGTGGATAAACAATAGAAGCTGGAATAGTTACAGTTACGAGAGTTCCAGATGAACCGTACGTGGGGGTTATTATAGTTGTTGTTGTTGTAGGTATTATTGACGTTGTTTCATAATCATTTTCTCGTTGTTGTTCTTGTTTCATGGTATTTAATGAATAAGAAGAATGTTTATTATTAATTTGACTTCTATTGTTGTTATTACATTGGCCTAGATAAATAAAAAAAAATGAGGGGATCACCATTGTACCACTGATATTACTACTACTACTAGAACTACCATTTATAATTTGATCATTACCATTGTTTGTACCTCCATCTAAAAAAATTAAAATGGGAAAAAAAAAGTATACGTATTAGATTTATTATTTTTATTATAAAATAACCAGTATTTTAGTTTATACCTTGTTGAGTAATAGTTGCGTTATTATTATTATTATTATTATTATTATTATTATTATTAACCATTATTCTAACCTTTTTTTTTAAAGTAAAAAAAAAATGTACTACATTACACATTAAAAATAAAAATAAAAAAGAAAGTTATACAAAAACTAAAGCCGATCCGCATTGGACTTTTGGGAATATAAACACATCAACTCATTGAAACTCCACATTCAAATCTACATAAAGAGTTTATTTTTATATACAAACAAAAAAAAAAAAAAGAGATGAAACCAAACCAGAAGTATTTATTGCTTATTATTATTACTGCTTATTATTATTTTGATTGTTGTTATTATGATTTATAATGAATGAATGAAAAGAATATTAGTTTATGCAAAATTTTTGAAATGTGTCAAGTAAAAAATAATTATATCCATATTAAAAGACACATGATCCAATAACAGTGAATTATATATGTACTGTAAGTGTATATGTTATATAACTTATAAAAAATGAGGGAATCAAAGAGAGTGAGAAATAAGGGAAGGAGGGATTGATGATGATGATAATATGATAATATCGTGAAAAGGAGTATTGAAGGAAAGGAAGACAGCAGGGTCGAGAACCCTGATGTGACGCTTTTTTCTAAAAGAACCTTTTTTTTTGCCAAACCTTTTTTTTCGAGTTCCACACACTTATTTTTTCATCCCCTTTCCCTGTTAAAAATCTTGTTCCTATCTTTCTTCTTTTACTTTGTTGTTTTAAAATAATATTATATTATTCATATAATCATATAAATTTCGATGATTGAGTGTCCAAGTACACCCAACGCACTTCATCCATCCACTACTGCTAATAACAATAATAATACTAGCACAAGTGGTCCAGGGGATTCTTATTTTACACCACGAACTACTATTCCACCTACACTTACACAAGATCACCAACATCATCATGGTAGTAACGAATATCAAGAGCAGCAACAAGAGCAGCAACAGCAGTTAGTAGCGCCTACACCTTATTTTACAGCTCCTCGATCACCTTTATTACAACATCAAGAATTTTTTAACGCCATCCAAAACAGATATAATTCAACCAGTCCATTTGGTGATGACTCTTCAAAACAACTCCAACAACAACCTTCCTATCCATCATCATCATCATCCTCTCAACAAGTGGTACAATCAGTATCGCCTTTGGCGTTTCAACAGCCAGCACCACCAAAATTGCTCTCAATGGGAAGCTTAGCTGCGAGAAGAAAGCAACAGCAACAACAACAAAATAATTTTTCAAAACCACCTTTATCAACGGCCACGACAACAACAGCAACAAGCATACTTCCACCTGGTGTAGCTAATCGTTTACGTGCTCTGACACCAGAGCAACTCAATGAGCACCTTTTAAAGAATAACAACAATCAACAACAACAACATGCATTGCTTCTAATTGACATTCGTTCATTTGTACATTATTCCCATTTACATATCCAAAGCGCAATCAACGTGTCGATACCCAATACCATTTTAAAACGACCGTCTTTTACACTTGACAAAGTTTCCGAAGTGATTGTTTCGGATACACAACGTGAAGCATGGAAGCAATGGTCTCAATACGAACATATCATTTTGTACGACCAACAGTCCGAGGCTCTGCAGGAAAACCATAATGCTATAACATATTTGTGCGTCAAGTTTCATCAAGCTAATTATAAAGGTTCTTTGGGTTATCTTAAAGGTAAACTACTTTTAAATTTATTATGTAAACTTTTTGTAATCTATGTTGTATATATATATATATATATATATATATATATATGTATGTATATGTTTTTTTATATCCTCTTATAGCTTGATTGAGAACTTATCGTTATCTCTTTTTCTTTTTCGTTTCTTTTTTGCTTCCATGTTTAAGATGGGTGAAGAAAAAATAAAAAAGAAAAAGAAATAGAGAGGAGTACTACATATTGTTATTATTTTTACAATAATAAGTATGTTTGGAGGAGAATAAGGGGGTGTTGGAAAGGGGAGTGAGGATACAAGAGAATAATCTATGCTATATTTGATATAGAGTGAAGACACAGTAAAACGGATAAACTAAAAGCGAGGAGCGATCAAAGAAAAAAAAGAGTGAATGAATGAAAAAAAAGTGACGGTCTTGGTTATATCGAGCAGTTTTTTTTTCTGCTGCACACGTCACTTTTCTTTCATGACGGACAGCATATTCATGGAAAAAAAAAGTTGCGAAGCGGCTTCCTTATTTTTGAAAGGGGAGAAGGAGTGAGGGCTTTTATGTCGAAAATGTACAATAGGAAAAGTGGTGAAAAAAAGAAGGTATTAAAATGATTTGGGAAGAAAAGGGATGGAAGCTGATTAATTCTAGATAAGGGGGAAAAGAAGCGTTTTTTTTTCAATTTGTTTGAATTGGATTACAGAAAAAAAAATCAGAATATTTGCTGCCACCAACAAAATCGACCGAGATCGGTCGATCTTATTTTATAGCTAACTAATGCATATACATATATATACGCATAGATATACAGATACAAAAGAAAATGACGTATATAAATGACTAGGAACTTTTCACTAATTCATTTTTTTCTTTTATTTCCTTTTTCTTCAACCGTGGTATGTAGGAGGTATGAGTTTATTCAGTACAGTGTATCCTAATCACTGTGCAAGTGCTCCCGTTACAAACAATACGCGTTCAAAAGGTCTTCAGTTGGGCATGGCAACGATGTCTGGTCCAATGACTCCAGGACTATCTGGATTACCATCCACATCCTTGACATTATCATCACTGGCAAATAATAGCAACAACATCAACAACAACTTTGCAAATAGTAATAATAACTCCTCAGTACCATTATCTCAAACAGGTAGTCGAAAGCGACCCCAAGGACTTCATCTTGGTAGTTTACCTTCGTCTGTATCTGCACCTGGACCATTTTCTGCACCAACAGTTGCCATGAATAATCAGCAATTTAATCCATTCTTTTCAAACATTCGACAAAATATGGAACTGAGCCATGGTAGTATTAAAGAACGATTTCCAATCCGATTACCTTCTTCTTCTAGTTGCCAAGTGGATATGGCAACGGGTCGTGTTACTAAGAGACAGTTGCGACAAGGACTTTCAGTTGTACCCACTTGGTTACGTGACATGTTTAATTCAAACGAGGGACCTAGAAAATTGGCAGAACTATATGAAGTCATAGAACGAACAGAACAACGTCGATTACAAAGTGTGATGGCGCATCATTCAAAAGTAACTACTAATTTGGAAGAGCATCCATTTAGTATCGTTGCTGGTATTGAAATGGGTGCATTAAATCGATACACGAATATATGGCCATTCGGTAAGCTATTTATCCATAAGTAGGAGAAGAAGAAGAAGAAGAAAAGTTCTGAATGTTTTATATATAAATATGCTGCATTTTATATAATAGAATATACTCGAGTGAAGCTAAAATCATATGCTCCTGGATCTACCGGATATATAAATGCCAGTTTTATCGAATATATCGACTGTGATCCTGCAACTATTGCATCCCCCTCTGCTTCATTGGAAAATAGTGTACCAGCTTTAAGAAGCTTAAATGATCAACGTAACATATCACCTACTGGACGTCATTATCGTCGGTATATTTCAACTCAAGGTCCTTTACCTACTACATTCGGTGATTTTTGGACGGTCGTTTGGGAACAAGAGACCCGCGTTATTGTTATGTTGACTAAAGAAGAAGAAATGAATCGAGTAAGTTAAAAATAACTTGGGTACTAAATAGGTGAGGGAGAAAAAAAAAGCAACTAAATTTTTATACTGTGGATGTTTAGATCAAATGTCATCGTTATTGGCCATCCAACATTGGTGAATTTATCATATATGGTCCAGTTAAAGTAACCCTAATATCTGAAACTACTCATGCCTCTTCTTCACCATCACCAGAAACAACTGAAGATCAAACATTAATTCGAGAATTTGCTATTGAAAAAGAAGGTCAAGAAAGACGAACGGTACATCATATCCAATATATGGGATGGATGGATTTTGGAGTACCCGATGACCCTGTTGGTACATTAGAGCTCGTCAAGTTAGCGGACGAAATACAATCGAAATGGGAACAGCAAAAGGCAGGACCCATGATTGTTCATTGTTCAGCAGGATGCGGTCGTGCTGGTGCTTTTTGTGCTATAGACACAGTGATACATCGATTGCGATCATCTTCATCTTGCTTAGAAAGGCTTTGTGAAAGTGAACGATTAGGAGAATTGGATATGATGTATCAAACAGTAGCAAAATTCCGAGAACAACGTGTTAGTATGGTACAAACTTTGCGACAATTTGTTTTTTGTTATGAAGCCATTCTTTGGTGGATTTTGGGCTATGGTTGAAAAAAAAAAGTTTTCTCTCATTTAAATAATTACAAACTTGCATTCTATTCCTTTCCTTTCCTTTCCCCTATAAAAAAAAACTTTTCAATGCACACACACACACACACACACACAACATTCAAAACGTTTTTCATTTTCGCATCCATGTTTTTTTTGTCACTTACACTTACCCACTTACAATCTTTCACATAAGCACACTTTTTGATATTCAAATGTTTTTTTTTTCTTATTATTTTGCTTTTTTTCCACAAAAAAAACCCCCCCATTAAAAATGACTAAGAAAAATGGGCAAAGGGAGGAGAGAGCACTTTTTTTTTACAATTCTTTTTATAAATTTCTAAAAAAAAAAAGTAGTTTGGAATGATGGTAAGAGAGATTGACACATATCACTACAATTTTACACAACCAACCAACCAAATGTTTATATATATATATATATATAAAGAGACAAAATTTAAATTGTATGAGTTCGCGCATATTTAGTAAAGTAAAAAGGAAAAAAAAGTTGTTTGAATAACGGATAATGATTGATGTAATCGATGAGGATGAGATAAAGAGGAAAGAGAGGAAATAATAATGATCTTGTTTTTAGTTTTGAGCATACATTCTAGTCCATTCCCGTGCTAAATAATAATAATAATAATAGTAATAATTTGACTTAGTAACACCGACTCCCATTAACTTTTAAACTTATTCCTCTTCCTTTAAAATATACATTACCAGTAGCAATAGCAGCTTCATCATTTTCCTTCCAATGTTGTGCAACGTCGTTGGCAAGTGGATCATCTGGGTTAGGAGCAGATAACAATGCTTGAATAGACAACAGAACTGTTCGAATCTGAAGTGCAGGTGACCATTTATCTTTTTTTTTTTTTTTTTTTTTTTTACATTTATAACTTAGTAATTGATTTCAAATGAATGTTGTGTGTATATATGTGTATGCGACCCTCCTTCCTTCTCTTTTTCTGAATAAATATATATTGATACACCACACACATACAACGAACTTTCTACTCTTTTTATTTATTTTACCTTTAAGAATATCCAAACAAATTCGACCAAGTTTATCAATGTTGGGATGGTAAATCTTTGTTAAGAAACGAACTTTGGGCGGTGCCATTGGGTATTCATCGGGAAGAAATAATTCCAATCGAAATACACCACCTAAATAACCCCATTATTCAATTTGTTAGTTCAATGCAATGTTTTTTCTTAGAAAAAAAAAAAACAAAAAAGAAAAAGATATCTTTATAATAATAATAATATAAAAATGTGTAAATCCAATAATTACGATAATATCGAACCTTCAAAAGGTGATTGGGTTGGACCTGCAATAATCACATCAAAGTATCGCAAATTGTCTTCATGAGGTGTAGCACTAATACCAGGTGCAGGTTCAGCTAATAAACGCTCGGTTTCCTACATTTACATAATTATACATATAGTGAGTCAATATAAAACCGGGAATACTTTTCTCAAACAAATAATATAATCGTTTAAAATAATAATATAATGAAATTAACCTTGATAATGCGTTTTGGTAAGGCCATGTTTTAGGATGGAAATAAAAATAGAAGAAAAGGGGGTGTGTTTTTCGGTGTTGTTAAAGAGTTCTTTTTTTTATCAATGGAAGTTGAAATATAATCCGCTCAGGAAGATTTAGGTGGCAACACTTAAAAAGTCACGACAATTATCAACTGGTTTCTCCCTCTCCTTCCCCTTTTTTTTTTGCTAGCCCCTCGAGATATTTAGTGTTTGTATTCTTTTCAATTTCAATTAAGACTCTGTCGTCTTCTACTTTTTCCAATGATATCACACGTTATGCAGAATATAATAATAGTATCAGTTAACTTATGGATATTTGTATAGACTATGGATATCATAAATAAAGCTGATATATCAAAATGACTAGAAATAGAACAGACTTTAACGATATATCTATTCATTGTTTTTAAATATACTTATAAATAATTTATAAAATACAGTATTACGTAATATATGTATATAAAATAGTTAAGAGTCATTCTTCTCTGTATTTTTGTATTCGTCATTTGCGCTTCCCAAATTCTCTTTACCTTGTTCCCCAATTTTTTTCTCATTTCACTATCATTTTCATTCACGTTTAACAGTTGATACTAACATTATACGTATACTAAAGATAAATCGAGTTTATTTCTAATAACTAATTGGATACATGTCAATAACAAATGTAGACATTACTTTATACGTAGGGCCTTCCTCAATAACATAAGGAAACTATCTCAACGTACTTGATCTTGCTTTTAATAACTATTTCGTTCTGTTCTTCAAAGACAGTTGCATCCAGATGACGATACTTATTGTTTGGATGATTTTGGACAGTAATCACTTTTTGATAACTTGCTGAAAATATATACAGCCTGGAAGGTACTCAGAATTATAGCACAAAATGGCTCCGTAAATGCTGGTTCTGTAAAAAAGTAAACTCACTTGACTTTATTTGTGGAGTTCATTAGCTGTGTACTATACCTTTCGTTTTTTTTAGCTTTCATAAGTGCAAGGTCAATTATCTTTGAAACTTACAGCATAAAAAAATATCAGATGTATTGCAAATAAAAGAGTTCGTCAAGTGTCTCATCAAAATAACCAACAACTTTGTAATTAAATGTAATATTAAACCTTACTCCTTCAAGCATACAATATCATTTGGTTTTATTTTCTTGTTGACCCGTATAGACAGAGGTGATTAATAATTAAAGTTTGATAGTTAATTCTATTTGAATTGGCTATTAAAAATATCTATCTTTATCTACTATTTAATTCCATTGCAATAACCAAAAAACGAACTATATACAACTCCACATGTAAGTACATAATGGTTTTAAGAACAAGTAAATAAACAGAGATCTAGATCAGACAGTCAGAAACAACTATAAAGACGATTCCAACGTCAGGTGTGTGGAATAGGCAGATCGCAGTAAATGAATAAATTCATCTCTATCATGGCACAACACCCATCTCATACAAACAGTATTTCAACTTCTTTCATATTATATTATGTTATCAAGTTGTTCAAATTAGCTTAGTAACATAGTTATACATGTGATCTATTATATAAGAGAGAGGTCATCTTTTTCTTTACGTACAGATTCTCTGGGCAGAATTTGTTTGTAAATATAATATTTTACTGTATAGCGGCAGCAGTCTAATTTCGATTATTTGTATTATTTTGTATCTATCAATGACTATTATTCTTTATATTATTTATCATACGTACTGAAATTCCTTTTTTAGCATATATATTTCGCTCTAATTGATTGTATATTTTTTTTTTATTTAGTAATAAATTTTTGCCTTTTCTGAAAGCTTAAGTATGTTATATTAAACTACTCTACTAAGATTGGTATACGCGCTGTTCTTCGTGTTATGAAGACTATTTCTTGAGACCACATATACTTTTCGCTGTTAAACCTTGTCGGTATCAGATCCTCTCAATTAGTAATATGCATAATTCGTGCATGCGGATCCCAAATGACCGAATGACATTCTTCGGCCAAAGTAAAACCAGAAAAGTAGACATTTTTAATAACAAGTTGCTTTTTAATCAAGTACAGCTCATCAATGTTAATTAGTGCGAGAAATATTAGTATTCTGCTACGGCATCTAATTAACAATTTGCTTTACAAAGCTACACTTTAGCACTATAATAAAAACTATCTTTACAAGTGTTTCTTTTATTTTTAACTATACTGTTATATCAATCGAAATTAATAAAATAAAAGAGACAGTAATAAGTCAACGAGACCCAAAAGAATAATAAAATATTATCACTATTTATATTAAATCCTAATCAGTGGCCGGGTATATCAATATGTGTGTATGAAACAATGATAGTCTTCCGATTTGTTAATGACGATGAATAATGACAATGGTATATGTGAACATTATAACCTATACGTTTTGCCGTTGATAAAATAATATATCAACGCAGCTGTCAAATAGTAACAATAAAGAAGACGGACTTCTTTAATATTAAGAGTCATTGAAACATACCGTAAAATACCAAAATGCCAGTGAAACATATTTGAAGTATGCTGTATTTAAATATATATTATTAAATGACCGTTATTATGAAGCCATTGTATGTTGGATACAACATATACTATCCATAAATTGCATTGCTACCTCAAAAGACCAAAATTATTTTCTACTCAGGGGAGTACATGAACTGGGTCAGCTAACTGAGAAAAAAGTGTTGTTATTGCTGTATTTATGGTATAGCACCAGCAAGAGTATTAAAAAAAAGAACAAGCTTATACAACACATCAACAGTTGACATTAACTATATAAAATCAAATGTATTTATAGCTGTTTAGATAAAGAGACTTAAATTGAGCGAAAGAGGACAGAGAACTTTCGTCATAATATTGGGAGGCAGAAATGGGGAGTGTTCCTCATAATGTAAAAAAAAGTTAACAGATTCTATAAGTTTCTTTTGTTCTACTTCTTTATTATTGAACATCATAGTATCAGAAGTATTTGTTTATATATTGTTAATACAATTGTTTATAGATATAATTGTGTTACGTATGTTAATATTGTTTTGTAGTTATTCGTGGCACATCTTACACTTATCTTAAAAAGCTTTAAAAGAAAATAGAAAGAAAAATAAATTATATACGTAAATTCTCAATATATTGTATTTTCATGCATTTAAAAAAATTACAGTACTACAACACAAATAAACCTGCTTACGTAACAGTTCAAATAATAATAATAGGTAAACGATGCGAGTATAACAAATAATTTAACATCGACACAACTTTCCTTACTCAAAAGCAAAAATTTTTGTACATGTATACATAGCAGCAAAACTACAAAAAAAAGGCGGATATCATAGCTACGAAGCAGCATAAAGTGGTACTGTTGCGATGATACCATTATGTAGTAATTGAGTGTGGAAATTTTACAAAAGACCTATTTAATGATATTGTTAATAACTATATGGCACCACATTTTAGGAATAAAAGCAAATACAGTTATAGAAAACAGGAAAGAGATGACATTATTTTTATGTATACAGTCGTCATTTGTTACATTTCGTTGGTAGCAAGACCTTTGGAATAACATTAAAAGAGAACATTAGGGGTTAAGCAAGTAAAAGTTCTTGGATAATAAGAAAATAATATATTTTATAAAAGACTTTATGTCTGTTTGCGTCACTAAAACTATATGCTGAAGTGAGAGTTCACGTTTTCGATTTGTTTATGCCGAAGCAATTAATAATGTTAGTAGAGAATAATTTCTCAATTGATCAAAATAATAAGACTAATAGTAATACTTGTTTATTTATTGAACAGAAGATATTGATAATAATAAAGTAGAATGAGATAAGAGTAACTGGGTGAAGCTATATTAAAAATAAAAGTGAAGAGAATTCACATAATGGTGAACTTGTCACTAAATAAAATAAATCATGAAATAACTTCATTGAATGAGGAAATCTCAACGCATATGATATATAAGAAAATATAAATAAATGAATAATAATTTATTGGTTGATAAAAATGGGGCGTAACTAGGCGTAATAAATACTCCGGAAGTATGTTTTTACGCTCCCCATTTCTATTCTTAAATAGGAAATTATCATGGTTTCATTTGCATTATGCATAAATCGTACGACTTCAGGAAATTACAACAGCAGAAATAATAGTAATATAAAGTCCTTTTTTTTATGGTTTCCAATTTTCTTAATAGCTTTATAGTAAATAAACCAAGAAAAAAAATCAAGGGTAATATACAAATGAGGTACAAACATTAGTTGTTTAAAAGTTATTTGTTACAAATTGCCTCCTAATGAGGTTATGAATTCAAAAGCTAAATATTATTTGATTTATAAATCAGCAACCTTAACAACTTGCTTGCCAAAGTTTTTACCGTGCAATACATCAGCCATTGCTTGAGGAGTTTGATCAATACCGTTGGCAATAGTTTCCTTGTACTTGATCTTGCCATCCAATAACCATTGAGTCATATCCTTACGGAAAGGCTCCTTCAATTCTTGGGAATCGCCGACGATAAATCCTTCAATACGTAAACGCTTGGCAACTACTTGCATCAAATTATGGATACCTTCAGGCTTTTCACGGTTATATTGCGAAATCATACCGCATGCGACAATTCTATTATAAGTATTATGTCCAGTCAAATAAAAAACGAGCTTGTTAATATATTTTGTTCGCTAGCTGGTCGATCCAGATAAACATTCGTTCTGTACAAACAAAAAAACCCTCCTTAACACTCCCAATCATTATTTACCTTCCAAATTGGTTCATATTGTTAATCACAGCTTCAAGCATTTGGCCACCAACGTTTTCGAAATAAATATCAATACCCTTGGGACAGACTTCACCAAGTTTCTTAGTTAAGTTATCAACGTTCTTGTAGTTGAATGCATCATCGAATCCAATTTCCTTCAAGTATTCGACCTTATCGTCCGAACCAGCCGAACCGACAACATAAAGACCAAGGGTTTTACCGATTTGACCAACCAATTGACCAACAGCGCCAGAAGCAGCACTTACATAAAGTGTTTCGCCCTTTTTGGGTGCACCAAATTTGAGCAAGCCTACATAAGCTGTCATACCTTTTCTCAAAAAAAAAAAAAAAAAAAAAAAAAAAAAAAAGGGTGTTTGCGGTCAATACATAATCGTTCAATATTATTATAACTCATTTTTTTCTATATTGAACTATCAAAATAAAAATAAAAAATGCTATACCTGGCATACCCAAAACACCGACATAGTTTGAAAGAGGAAGACCAGTCTCCTTAGGTTCGTTGCGAAGTTCAAAATAAGGTTCCATTTCCTTGGGAATAACCACATATTCGCTGAAAACACCACATCCAGTCTTACCATAGACAAGATCACCTTCCTTGAAGTTGGGATTATTAGATTTGATAACGACGTTCATGGTATCACCAGTCATAGGCTTTCCAAGTGGAAAAGCAGGAGAATAAGATTTGACGGAAGGATCACGCATGCGACCACGCATATAAGGGTCAACGGAAAGATCAAGAAGCTTTAAAAGAAATGATCCTTCAGGTAAAGGGGCATCAAGATCAATAGTAGATTCTTCAACCTTTAAATGTTCACCTGGAACAGGATAACCGGTAGGAATTTTAGCAAAAATAACTTGTTTGTTAGGAGTGGCAGGCATTGTGTTTTTGTGTGAAAATAAACGGAAAGGGAGAAAGAAAGTTAAAAAAGAAGACTAAAGCATTTTTATTTTATAGTTGGAGATTAAAAAATTATTGTAACGAGAAGTCCGAACGCCCAAAGTTTTATATAATTTAGTTTATTACTGCCTGTATTAGTAATCTAAAGAACAAACATTCTTTCTATACCCTTTTTTTCAACGTGCTTCTTTGCTTGATAGTAAAATATCTAGCGTGAGAATCGTCTCATGTAATTATTTTTCTGTTGTGATGTTGTGCAAAAATGTTGTTTCTTAATATGTATATGCTACATACTAATATAAGTGCATAATATCACATAATTCTGTCAAAGGGACACGTAACTATGATTTAATCAAGGTAAATACTATTCTGATAGAGAAGCGAGGCAATCCCCCCATCGGCTGTTGACTCAAGTGACACCAATAAACCCTTGGTCAGCAGAAATGAGAACACTTGTTATGTATATTTCGAGAACCGCGATAAGCTGTAAAAAAAAGGTTTCCAATTTGGGAACCACTTCAATCAATTCCACGGGGGTCTACAAATCCATTTGCGCAATTTGCAAATTACATAATTGATTGCTTCCCCAACCTCAACACTCTCCTCCTTTTTCTTTCGATCTAAAAATATACTTTTGTTTTTTTTTTATCATATTGCTTACACTACTCATATTTATTTATTTTGTTTTTTATCAGTTTCAATGTATGTTTGATGAGTGTTTAGAAAAAAGCAGCGGTATAATTAGGCTTATTATTATTATTATTATTATTATTAATGATGCTGATTATAATAATAAAGATAGCGATTTACTGTAGTATAGTGCTCGTAGTCATCTTCTATAAGTTAGAACAGTATTGCTAAACATCTCACCACAACTGATACTATCAATGCTACCCAATACTTTTATGATTCAGAAGTTGAATTCGAAAGGGAATTGACCGATGCACTGATGCTTTTGGATTAAAGTGATTTGGTTGCGGTTACTAAAGTATTGGAAAGTCAAGGCAAGAAAATTAGTTACGGTTTGTATCAGTCCTTTTAATTATATATTAGTCTACATGTATTGAATATCAATATTAATATTGCATATATATATATTATATATAGAACGAAGAAAAAACAAAGAATGGGTCCAAGCCCGCATACGCCGAGTAGTACCGCCGCCCAAAAAAAACTATAGATCAAGTGTATAATGTAATTATGACTTTTGGTGCATTGAAAGATGCTACAACTCAACAGCCATTATTCACAAAACAGTCTTGGAAAGAGGCTGAAATTTTTTTGACTCATATTGGGAGTGGATACTTGAGTAATCCTCCTGGAATTTCGCTATATCAAGCTCGAAGGAAAGATAAGTACGGTTTAAATGTCTATAGATGCCTACGTGGGACTAACTCATTAGGAGGTGTTTACCAAAATTTAAATCACAGGTTTGGTGCTCCCAATGCTAGTATGAGGTTGACTATTGCACTAATGACTGAGTATAGAACAAGACACAACTTAGATGTAAGGCAAAAATTAATTTTGAAGTGCGTATTAAATTTCTTACCTTACTCCTTATAATTTATAACGTGTGTATCAATAGGTTGGTGTTCCGAATCGTACAGGCAAAGCCTACAAAAGTCACTATGATATATGGCTCAAGGACAAAACACAACTCTTGTATTGAAAACTCGATGATGCATTACCAAACCACTGGCGAGATTGGAGAAATTCGTCCGCTTGTACAAGCACAACAGAAGTTTTTGACATCAGCATGGTTACAGGAGAGCAAATTGAAGACCTTGGTTTTACCAAGTACACTGAAACTGGAAAAAAAAGACCGTAATATAGACTTACTATCACGTCGGCAAGGTACTTATTTCTAATACTTCCAGTACATATAGACGCAGAAAAGAAAATATTTCGCGAAATGATCACCGAGTTTTATAATGATGGTTGTGAAGTACCTGAAAATAAATGGAAACCATTCTCAAGAAAATGGAACGAAATAAAAGCCGACGGTGAGAAGGTGTTTTACAAATTTCCAGAATTATTGAAAAAATATAATGGCCTATATAATATGAATATAACTCTAAAGAGAACAAAAATTTTGAATAAAAAATATCTGGACTAGCTTCATCAACCACCTACTATTAATACGCCAATCCCTCGTTTACCATCCGCAGCTGTTCAAAACATATATATCACTATGGGAAAGAATCATGTTAGTCACTGTTAAATCTTGTTGATTCTTGTTAAATTTGTTATTCGATGTTAAATATGTTGTTATTTTCTGTTTAACCCGTTATTACTTGTTAAAACCATTGTTATCTCTTGTTTCAAAAAAACCACCTTGTTATTTCTTGTTTAAGTTTTGTTAGTTCATGTTATAAAAAAATAGCATTTTATTTCATGTTATAACTCTTGTTATTACATGTTATTATGACTTGATTTGTTATTTTATGTTATAATTCTTGTCAATCCATGTTAAAATTTTTATTTACATACAGTATGTTTTATGTCTTATACTTTACTACTTTTTATTGCCATACTAATTTTATTATGTATGATATTTCTTGTAAATAGGTTGAATAACCTAAACTAATAGTTTGGATATCCATATCTAGGTGTATAAAATACGATCTATTTGTTCTGAATTAGCTTTTTGTTTTGTCTGTTGAAGCAGAATCCACCGCAAAGGAAAAACTTTGTGGATGCTGAAAAAAAAAGGGCGGCCCTAAAAAAAAGAGCATAACGCGTTTCTTTTTATTCCTTACACTTAGATCCACACCACAAATAACAAATTCAAATTCCTTTTATAATGAAAACTAATAAATCCCTTTTAATTCGCTGATTACACATCAAATCGTTTTTTTTTTATTTTACTTTGGTGCATTTTAAAAAAGAATTACGGAACAAAATAATGGTAACAATAATATCAACGATGAATTGCTTATTCGTCTCATACGGATTGAAGATTGTTAGCAAGAGAACAGATAGTAACACCTGCACATGAACCACCCCAAGCACGTCCTGTAACAAATAATCGTGATGTACCATATCCTAGCTCTTATCTTGGCCCTTTTTTTTTTTTTAGTTCGACTACATCTGCAAACGAGGACATTGGCCTTTTATTTAATAGTTTTAATATCATTTATTTACTGATACTTCATGTATTACTTTTTTAAAAAATGACATTTTTCATTTTTTATAAGATTCGACAATTACGAACTATTACGCAAGAATTAACAGCTGTTCATTGAGCAAGGGATGATCAAGTTGGTTATAAAGAACATGATTCTACATTTGAAGTAAATATAAGTCATTTTATACGAGATCAACACTAGCAGATGATGCAGTAACTGTTTGTGGAGATGGACGTAGAGGTAGACGTGGGTGTGGATCACGACGTTAATGAGGTATTAGTGGAACTCCCTTAAGTAACGAAACAACACGCGTATACAGTTCTGAACAAGACAACACAAATACTACTTCCGAGGGTAATTGGTTTTTATTATATAATCGTTATACATTAAAATTAAATGATTTTTCTAACGTCTATGAAATTTTACAGTTGGCTGTCCAGTACCCTCTGCTCGTCGATGTGTCACTCGAATTCAGTAAGTAATGGATGTATAAATTATAGTGATAATAAATATACTAATGACGTTTTTTATACACTCATTTATATATAGAACAAAAATATAGTTCTCGATCACGAAAGTGTTGTATGTAACGTAACAGATAAAACAAAATATCTAACTGTATATTATAATGTGGATTTATCAGATGAGAGAATAAAGAAGAGAGAAGAAAGAGAGAAGAGCCTAGGAGGAAGGAGAGAGATAAGTGATATGTAAAATGATTATTATGTCACTTTAGAACTTGTTCATCCTTGTTACTTGTTATAAATTGTTCAACCTTGTTTCAATATGTTAAATCTTGTTATTTGTAAATAGTATTATTAACGAACAAGATATAACAAGTAACAAGATATAACGATATTTAACATATTTAAACATATATTTTTCCCATGGTGTGCATATTGCATCAACAACAACATCAAACACAAGAACATTCCGGTGCAGCACGAAAGGTGCCATTATTGTTGCCACAACCTTTTCCTCAAGAAGAAATAGAAACGGCACAACATTTACTTCAACAATTCATCAGTAATAATAATAATATCAATACTGAATATGCTGCTGCTGTAGAAGAGCAATAAAAATGAGGGAAAAAAGACCAGCTGTTTCCCATCAAGTTAATATTAATAACAATAACGATCTTCCTCCTAAACGTCAAAAACAAAAGCGTGCCTCACCAAGATGCCGAAAATGCGGAGAAACAGGTTGTCCAGGTGCGAGAGGGTGACTATGTAGAAAAGAGCAACAGCAAAGGGCATCAGAAGGACCATAAACTAATATCTCCATTTACAACAACTACTACATCGTTTTTTTTACTAAGATAGATTCATACACAAATCAACTTTTTGCTTAATCATTGGGAATATATAGATATACTCTTTGATAGACATTTTGATGTCTAATAGTATCTTCTCTAGTCATGATTTTTCTTTTTTTTCCCCTTCCTCCCTTTCCCCTTTCTTCCGCGCTTTTTTTTTCTTTTTTTGGACCGAGGATTTTTAAAAGCTCGAGACATGGTTATCGGGCCAAAAATTTAATTACTTTAAAAAAGCTGTTGATAATTGGACCAAACAGGAAGCCATTGCTGCATATTTTAATGTTTATGGCAATGATGGTATGAATTACCTTCTGGAAGATCTTCTGAAAGCAAAAAGGTCAGCAAAACCGACAAGAGCTGCACGTGCTACTGAACTGCTTTCTAGTATTTTGGTAAGTTTAAATATGTGTCAAAATTCAGCTTCAAAAACAGTATTCATTCATTTTTCTATTTTTTTTTCCTTTTATTTAGGGCGGACTAGGTACGCTGCCAATGTTTGGTAGTTCCAGCTTTGCTTCAGCAAGTGGTCTCGGCAACATCAATAATAATAATAATAATAATGAAGCAAGTGCACCTGGTTGTACAGTGCACACCGGTGATATTGTTAATCATGGCGTTCAAAGTATTGGTGCTCCATTATATCATACATCACAATAAATGTAAACTATGTCTTTTGGGTGTTGAAATAAGTTTAAGCGCAAGCCAAACATCTTGTACAATACGTGTCGTTGGAATATTTTCGTTCTTGGAACTCAATTGCTTTTTTATTTTTTCATACCGAGGCTTTAATAAACTAATTCCATAAGCTTTCAAATCTTGATCCTCCATAAATGATGCATGTTGTTCAACACTTTGCACCTCCATATAACCAAGATCATTATTAATATCATCTTCATCAACCAAATCATTATTACACTCCTAAGTAAGTTTTTGTTAGATATTAATAATACTTTCTGATGTAAAATTAAATAGAATATTACATACTATCATTGTTATTAAATACTAACCTCTTCTTCACCAGTAATTGTTTGATCTGCAATTTCAATTTGATTTTTTGGGTCGTCGATAAGTAAGATAGACGATCCACCACTTTGTTCTCTACTGTTAACTTTACGTGGCCGCATTGCGTTTAGTCTTGCAAGAATTTTAAAAGGTGGTGTACCATAGGATGATAATGGCGTTCCATTACAAAGTTGTAATTTTACACCTGGTACGAGAACAGATGTAACTTCTACAATGGCATGATTATCACTTATAGCTTTTCCTTCTAATTCACTAATATACATAAATGCTTACCATAATAGTTAATTGACCCAACAACATTCCACATTTATTATAATTTGTAGTACCTTTTTTTATTTTGTAAATCAACATATATATTTCCATATGCTACATCACTTGTTTGGTCATCATTAAAAGAGTAACAGGAGTTCCATGTTTTCGTTCGATAAAATTAATGTTTTGTTCATTAAGTGTTGGTATTTGTGATGCTGATAAATAAATCTGTAAGCCACAATAAGAATCCAATGCTGCATAGCGTAATCGATGGTCAGTGAGTTCTCTATCCCAATTGCTTTCTCGGGGGTCTCGGTTCCTTTTTTCGATTGACAGCCAAGAACAACTGCACAAATTTCTGCCAAGCTTGTATTAATTCTTGAAATTAAATCGCGCTCCTTGCCAAAAATTTCCAATATCAACTATATTTTGAGCTTCAAAGGCGTCCTCGTCGCTTCTATAACTGGGTTTAAGATGGGATATATCTTGATTTATGCAGCGCCCAACCTTTTTGATATTTGCGTTGGAAAGGAAAGATATAAGCGTTTGTGGTAAACTTTTGAATTTTGACAATTGGACAATGAGTACTCGGTTGACGTTACTGTTAATGTCGTTATATGCTATCTGTACGGTTGCTGTAGGATACCATGCTGGTGTGGTTCTATTATACGTCCATTCACTGTCAAACCCAACAGTAATTTCTTTATCTTCAGCAATCACATTAATAGCTTCTAATGCCTCATGTTTACTATTATTAGTATTGTGGAGTGCGTATGACCAGTCTACTGGTAAATTAAGTACTGGTAAATTATTATATGGTTTTTTTTTCCTTGACGATCCAATCCCTTTACGTAAAGATGGAAGACACTCTTCAAAAAAAAACTTTTGTCCTGGTTTGCTTTATCAGTTAGCAGTAATTTTGGTTGTGGATAACCGCATAATGTTAGACTGTTGCTCATCTCTTTAACCGATCTTTTTATATAATCCATTGATGAGGTAGAAACAAACTGTTGCACTCATATTTCCTTAAATTCGTTGGTCATAGTTAATAATCCTTTAAATATCTTGGTGTTTTCAAGTTTAAATATGTGCTTGCATGTCTAAAAATAAATTAATACGTATACAGTTAATATACATATAAGGGAATTATATCATATATATTTTTTAATAATTCAGTTGTACAGAGAGAGAGAGAGAGAGAGATTGACAAACCTTATAGCAATGGTCAACTGTTAATACCGTTGCTGGTTGAGTAGCAGTATGTTTATCATATTCTTTTCTGTGGATTTTCACAAACTCTTCAAAGCACTCGGATAAGTATTTAAAACTTGGGATAAAGCCTGCATACTGGTTTTTATTATTAAATGCTGAGAATGTTTTTTGGAATTGGTTTTGTTGTAATGGAAATATATTTTGTAATTGAATGAGTCTTGTTTTTTTCTTGTAGTTTTTGTAATTCTTCTCGAACTAATATAAATATAAATTCGATAACGTTGTGCCTTTTTGTATGTAACATCGTGAGCATATTACGTAGTAAATGGTGTTGATCCCATCCCATTACTAAAGCAACTCCGCATCATATCCATCATATCATTGGAAATTGCTGATCTATGAGTCAATATAGCTGGAAACTCGAGTACTAGGGATTCAGGAAGAGATTTTTTCATAAGGCCTTGATCATTACCTGCAAATGTTTTTCCAGGTTTGCCTTTTTCATTAAAACATCGAGGACATTTATAACGATATGAGATTACATAAAAATTATTAGTCAAATCACATATACGTCGAACAATGGGAGTTGTAGCCCATCCTTGTGCTTGTAAATGCTTGCTTTTAAGTGTCATTGGACAAGTTGGACAATCAATTTTTCGGTTGGGGACAAGAAGATGAGGGATCCATATAAATACACGAGGTTTATATAATTTGAGTGGACTTGGTGTTTTGGTATCGTGCTTTTTTTTCTCAAAAACATGTTGAGAATGATAAGATGATTCGGGATAGACCCAAAAAGTATTATTTTTGTAGCAATTAGGAAAACCAATATTTGAAGCAGCCATTTCGACCGATACGTAACTGTTTTGACAGCATGTCGAAATATTCATCCATAAACGTTTTTTCTCGTTTATAATTGTTATCATTGTCACTATTATTATTATTGGGGTTGTAATTGCTATTATCGTTGTTATTTTTATTCTCGATGCTATCTGCTACCACTATAGATGAACCTTGAGGCATTGATTCGTTTTCTATTATTGGCGAATTATGGCTCTCATCCTGATGAGGTCCTGGTGGGTTTATTGAAGAACCGCCTATTTTTAAAAAAATATTATGACTTTAATTTTCTAATCAAGGTAAATACTTTATAATTATAATAATGACCCTCAGTAATATATCTCCCTTGACTTAACATTGTTTTTAAGCTTTTTTGATTCAAAGACTTTTTTGAACGACCCGTTGTTAAAAAATAAAATAAAGAAAGTATTGAAAAGAAACACGAATATGCAGTTTTGAGGGCAGCAATCAATGTTTGTTTGGTGCTT